>JAADXK010000147.1:0-39706 GCA_023337805.1 Globisporangium barbulae | reverse complement strand
TGCGCCGAAGCTGGCCCCAGCTCCGAAGCCCACGTTCTCAACGACGGCTGCGTCGGGCTCGTCGGTTGGAATCACCTCGAATGGATTTAGCTTCACCGGTGCGGGAACGGGTGACAGCGCGGGCTCTGCTTCTGGTTTCGGCTTTTCGTTCGGAGGACCGGCTGGCGGCGCAGGACCTGCTGCTGGCTCTGGGTTTTCATTCGAAGGAAATGCACCTGATGCTGGGTCTGTTGAAAAGAAATCCAGTACTGGGTTCGTATCTAAGTCAAGCGCAACGAGTGCCAGCAGTGCGGTTTCTACCACTGCCCAGAAAACGAGTTCTGCGTATCCTCCAGACACGTCTGCAAAGCCGAAGCCTCCAGCGTTTACTTCGAGTGGCAGCGGATACCCTCCAGACACGTCTGCAAAGCCGAAGCCTCCAGCGTTTACTTCGAGTGGTAGCGGATACCCTCCAGACACGTCTGCAAAGTCGAAGCCTCCAGCGTTTAGCCTAATACCGGCTCAAGGCGGTGGAAAGGACAAGGATGCCGCCAAAAACGAGCAGTCTTCGTTTTCGTTCAGCAGCTTTGGAGGAGGCTTGTTTGGATCCAAGACCGAGTCTTCCTCTGCAAGCACTGGCGCATCAACGAGCCTGTTCGGTAAGCCTGCTGCTGCAAAGTCGCTTTTTGGTACCGCCTCGAACAATCAAGTCGCGGACAAGCCAAGCCAACCGTCTCCTTTCGGGATCGTGCCAAAATCCGATGCGAAAAGTTCGTTCTCTCTTTCAGCTGCGCCGGCTATGACCAGCTTTTCAGCGAACTCAGCAAAACTTTCGGCGAAGCCAGCTGCAATCTCCTCGGAACCGAAGTCTTCTGTAGACGACAGAGCTTCCGTGTCGAAAGTGGAGAACGGAAGAAAGGGAACGCCAAAATCGGTGCTTGAAGGACAGCTCTGGAAGTTGATTATCGACTTCGACAAGTCATTCCAGCGTATCAAGCGTAACTCGAAGAGTATCCAGTCCGAAGACAAGAAGTTCAATGACCAAGTGACATCCCAGCTACGCAAGCTTCAGACTCAGGTCTCCAGTCTCTGTGACGACATCAACAGTTTGGACGACTCGCGCGACCAAATTGAAAAGGACGTTTTGTTCGTGATTGGCAGTGACGGGGATGTCCATGAACAATTGGAATACGGCCGCGAGATTTTGGCCAGCTTCAAGGACGAGACACTGAAGCGCTCGTTGGAAGAGCAGCCGCTGGATCAGCGATCTGAAGAAACTCGAGAGGCACTCAAGGAGAAGTTGGCCGAGGTGGAGCGAACCTGTGTGGATCTCGAAAACTACGTCGCCTCCACGAAGCTCGGATCGTCCGGAACTGGAGCTGCTGGACTGAACAGCGTCGCCTCGACTGCCCGTTTGTTCTGCGTGCTTAAGCAGACGTACGACAATTCGAAGCTTCAGTACAACAAGGTGTTGAGTCTGGCGCAGCAAATGAATGGCCTGACCCTCGGAAGCGAGCGCATGATGCAGTCAACGGGTGGGAACAGCATCGCTGTGTTTGAAGCGACGGTTCCGTTCGCGAAGTCGAAAACTGACATGGCGGAGCTGATCACGGAATCAGAGCAGCGCAGTCAAGATGTCCGCCAACACTTCTTGGCGTTGTGCAACAATGTTGTCACTCCAAGAGATGTGTTCTCGGTGCCGCGACGAAAGCTGACCGCGTCTTCCTCATCCGGAACGTCGTCCCCGCTCCGTATCAAGGCGTACAGCAAGCTGATGCCAAGGACCCAGCTGACGGTTGCATCCCCAATGAGCTCCACGAAGTCGTCTACAAATTCCGTCTCGTTTAAGGGGACTGAAGTCAAGTCTGGATCTCGATTGTTCTCTCTAACAGAGGACAAGACGTCCAAGGAGCCGGCAAAGTTTATTCAGACCCCACAACGAGCAAAGCCAAGCGTGGGCCAAGCGCCAGAGAGACCAACACTTGGTGGCGTGAGCTCCACGTCTTCATTGACGTCAGAGCCTAGCAGGAAGGAAAGCGACGCCTCTGGCGCGAAACCAAGCCTGTTTGGCTTGAACGCTTTTTCGGCTTCTCAATCTGCGAAAATCGTTCCGTCAAGTTCAAGCGGTGAAGGAACCTCGTCGTTCTCGCTGGACTCGTCAAACAATTCGAATGACCAAGACAACTCGAAGCGAGTGCGGAATGTAACTCCATTTGGTAGTGCGCCAGATCTGTCGGTGAAGCCGAAGTCTGCTGCGGCTACCGATGTCGTCAAGGAGTTATCGACGCAGAGTGCCTTTAGCTCTGTATCTGGGTTCGGCGCGCAAAAGTCCGCGGACAAGCCTGCGACATCGACGACCTTTTCAGCACCTGTTTCAGCATCTGCTTCAGCGACCAATCACAAGGCTTTGCTGATCAAGTTCTACGAAGAGTACAACCCCTCCAAGGTGTCTGAAGCAGAGAAGACGCTCGCTGGCTATGCTGGACGCGAAGAAGAGCTGTTCTCGAAACTATTCACCAAGTACATCCCGGCCTCGAAGCCAGAAGACGTGAAGAAGTATTTATCTGGTGGGCCATTACCGAAGAAGCAGGTAGGCTTTGGTGCAACGTCAGCAGCAGGACCAAGTAAACCTGCGTTCTCCCCATTCGGAGCTCCTGCGACGAGTACGAGTGCGGAGGACTCAAGCAAGAAGCCGAGTCCGTTCGGAGCGATTTCGACTTCAGGTTTCGGAGCAGCTGCCGCAAAACCAGCGACGACGACCACAGGTTTTGGTGGTCTCGGCGCATTCGGAACTTCGACTGCTGGCACTGGCTCTGCCTCGGCTTCTCCATTTGGTCAGCCCGCCGTTGATTATCGCCAAAAGCTGGTGGATTTCTACACGAAACACAACCCTGCAAAGCTGAGTGACGTGGATGCCACCTTGGCAAAGTACAAGGGAAACGAGGAGAAGCTGTTCCAGAACCTGGCGACTAAGTACAAGGCGTCTCCAGGTGGCGTTCCGTCGAGTCCAGCAATCCAGCCCGCCAACGGAAGTGCAGCCGCCAGCCCGTTTGGCAACGCAGGATCCTTCTCGTCGATCAATCTTTCGGGAAATGCGCAACCATCAACCGGTTTCGGATCGAGTTCGTTCGGTGGTGGCTTCGGCGCCAAGCCAGCTCCATCGTCGTCACCATTTGGGGCAACACCTCCGGCCTCAAACCCGTTCGGCAGTGGAACTTCGACTTCGGCTGGTGGGTTTGGATCAGCTACCACAGCCGGTGGGTTTGGTACTTCTAGCCCAAGCACGGGAGGGTTTGGCACTCCAAGTGCTCTTGGTGGTGGTAGTGCTTTTGGCGCAGGTGGAGCAGGTGCCGGAGCATTCGGAACGGCACACCAGTTTGGCAGTGCTGGAGGCTTTGGCGCGGCTGGAAACTCGGAGCACCGAGACAAACTAATCAAGTTTTACCAGCAGTTCAACCCCGAGAAGCTGAAGGACGTGGACTCGACGTTGGAGAAGTATAAGGGCCAGGAGTCTCGGCTCTTCGCGATGCTTGAGCAGAAGTATCTGGGCAAGCCAGCTGCAGCGCCTGCTCCCGCGTTTGGAGCTGTGAGCACACCTTCGTTCGGAGGCGGTTTCGGAGCACCGTCTGCTCTAGGAGTTGGTGCGAGTGCAGCGCCAGCGTTTGGCTCCTCTTCGATGCTTGGCGGCAGTGCCCAGCCAGCTTTTGGAGCCCCTTCGGCGTTTGGTGCAGCGGCTCGCAGCCCAATCGCTAGTGGCTTTGGCGCCCAACCTGCTGTCGCCTCCGGTGCGCAGTCTGCTGGCACAGGTTTCAGCTCGTTCAGCACTCAAGGAGCGACATTTGGAGGTTTTGGCGCTCAGCCTGCTGCCACGGGCGGCTTTGGCGGCGCTGGCTTTGGCGGTGGCGCTGCTCAGGGTGGAGGCTTCTCCCAGTTCGGCAACTCCAGCAGCTTCACCCAGATGAGAAGCTAATTTACCAGGAAAAAACGATTTCGATGCGTGCTACGTCATTGAAGGCAACAAGTCCAGACGCAGAGCTGGTGGCAGGAGATGCAGGTGCAGGAAAGAAGAAAGGTAGGAAATCAATCACAACACGACTCAACTTTGCATTTCGAACATTCATGTGTCGTTTCGTTCTGGGGCTGCAATCCTAGTTTCGTCCTACACTATGTTTCAGATCTTATTCTGGAACACCAAGTGGATCCTGTTTAGTCCCAACCAGTCATTTTCAATTGGAATTGCTGGTGAGGTGGTCCACATGCGAAGCCGAAAGGGCAGGACTCGCCGCTTCAAGCCGACACTTTGGAATCCGCGATTGCGACAGCAACAGCCTTAACAGATAGCAAGATCAGCGGATTTGTGACGACATCTCGTGCCATCAGTATGCGTGTGCCTGCATGTATTTGTGTGTAACGAAAGAGAAGGCCGCCACGCGCGCCTTCTGCAGTCCTATTTGCGACAGATGTGATATGCTCTCCCGTGCATTCAGATCTTACAAGCGACTGCTATAGCGACCGTTTATACCAGCGGCCCCTCCTGTTGAGTTTGTGATCTTGTTTTCCCCAAAGAGATCGCGCAATTAAGGACGATACATACCCACCACAACACCAAAGACTACTTACTGCATGTGCATTGCATCTAACATGGTAATAAGGGCTCCACGCATGCGAGCGAATCAGTAGAAGGAAACAATCGATCAGTGCGACAGTCGCTCACCCGGAAGTGATCGTTATGATGTCTTTGCGAAATGCGGACGGCGGGCGTAAGAAGGCCAGTGTTCTCTTACACTCGAGCCAAGAGGATGTACGAATTGCATACGCACACTCGACGCGAAGGTGCTGCAATGTCGGTCCGTCTACAATAGCAGTACTTCTATGCAAACGCTGTCGCTGTGCTCACCCACGAAGACATATTATTATCTTTCAGCAGACCTGTCAGTGCGCATTTTCTTCCATGTAGACGAAGAGCTCTTCCTTCTTTTTGTATTGTTTGTCGTTCTCTGGTTGCTGCCGAGTCGCAGTGTGTTCACAAGACCTGTGCGACCGAATGGCGAACGCACATACACAGCCAACGGCCTTCGTGGCTGCTCATTGTGTCTCCATCGCCACCTGTTGCTGCTGCCCATGATGCACACGTCTAAGCCTCTTCGCACCACTTGTTCTCCTCGCGGATCTGGCTCTCCTCCTCGGGAGTGAAGTCGTTCACGATGTTGAACGTCTCGCGGATCTCCTGCGGGGTCTTACCCTTGATCATGCTCGCGACCTTTGCGCACGCCAGGTCGAGCAGCGACTTGATGTCCATGTAGTTCGCCGCCAGGATCAGCTCAAAGAGAATCTCCTGCTCAATGTCCACGAAGTTCGCGTCCCAGTCCGAGACGACGTCGTGCATGTCCGAACTCTTCAGTGGCTGTTGAAAAGACATACAAATTGGGTGCAAATAGTTAATGACTCATCTCACCACTCAACGAGCAGCTACGGACAAGCGCGAGCGCACCTTCTCGATCTCGCGCATCGGGTTGTTGTGGTGGTGGCTGCAGAACTCGATGACCTTGGAGAGCACCGTGCTCTTGACGTTCGGCAGCGGGATCTCCTGCACCTCGTCGTCGTCCTGCTCATCTGCCGATTTTTACACACAATACACGGTTAGTCAAGTTATGACGGCTCTACCAAAGAATACGCAACACAAGGATACACACACTGTGCGTTCGTGTTCACTCAACACAACGCGAGCGTCATGGAGCAACAGGGAGCGAGCGACCATTCTCACTCGCTGCCATACACGAACAATCACATCTATGCGAAGAGGTCCGTACCGGAGATGAGCGTCTTGACGAGTTCGCTCATGGAGGCGATGCTGCGTGAGATCTCGAAGCTGTCGCCGTCCATGGAGACCAAGTTGACCTTGCGCGCGTCCTCCTCCTGGCGAGGGGCGTCCTGGGCGGGGGCGGTGTCGGCCATCGTGTCTGTCTCGAGTCCGTCTGGTGTGACGCTTGTGTGTGTGGAATCTGGATTCCGCGAATAGAGATCGATGGAAGGAGGGGGAAGGAGCGAAACGAGCCCGCGGGTCTGAAAAGGCTAATTGCAGTGTAAAAATGAGATCACGTACTCATGCTAAATCAGTAGTGTACAGCAAAGTGAATGTGGCTGTGGTTAACTGTGTGTTTTCTGCAAGTATGCTATAAAGTGTGCTACACTGGCACTGTAGATATTGATTCTTCACGGGCTGATGGATTGAAACACCACAGACAAAGACTAAAACAGCAATCATATTTTACTAGGTACACTTCGTTTGACATTTTTTGTCCTCTTTTCACCAATATAATCAACCGCGTATTATACGCGTCCAATTGCTTTCCAATCAAACCAACGCCTTGTGTTTGTTTCCCCCTTTTCCTCCTCTTTGTTTGGGTTTGACTTTTTTGGCTCGAAATTAAACAGTCCGGGCGGTTTGACTGGAACAAAAGCAGCAAGCGAGGGGGTTCTTTCTTCACGAGAGCTGCTGAGCTGAGCTGCCGTCTGTGTGTGTTGATGCCGAAGCCGTCGGCCGCCCACCCGAGCATGCACAGCCACACCAACAGCCAGCCGCTCGCGTTGCGCCCGTCTGCGAATGCTGCGCTCCCGTCCGCAGCTATCACGGCCGCGCCGCCGCTCTCGTCCGGACCGTCGCCGTCGGCCGTGAGGCCCGCCGCCGCCAAGGCCGCGTCGCCCCTCGTGCTCCTCCCTTCGAAGGACGGGCTGCCGCTGCTGCCCAGCCACGCGCAGAGCTGCGGCGTCGACCCGCCGCGCGCACTGCAGCCGCTAGACTACGGCAACCAGCAGAAACAGTGGACGAGTGGTGTCGTGGATGTGTTTGGGGATGTGAGCTCGCGCGAGGCGATCCGAGAGAAGCTGCTGCGGTTCTACGAAGCGACCAAGCAGGTGACGATTACGCGCACGAACGACGAAGATGAAGGCGATCAGAAGAGCGCAGATGCGGCGGAGATTTTGGTTGGCGGCGGCATCTCGGAGATGACGCTGCGCATCGACACGGAGCTGGAGCTGTTGCGCCAGCAGTGCTTCGCCGAGCGCAATGCGCAGTGGGACTACCACACGCCCGACATGTTTTGCTACGAGCCCGTGCGCGAGCCGTTGTGGAACCCACTCCTCGTGGGCAACACGAAGATCGCGCTGCGCCGCCTGAAGCACGACGCTAGAGCCACGACGACCGAACGCGATGAGAAAGAGACTGTGGTGGCTGCGAATGGTGTGGGAGGCGGCAGTTTGAGCACCAGTGCGATGATGAAGAAGGACGGCAAGGGTTTCCCACTGGGTCAGTTCTCGCGCGATCGACCATGGCCGCCGCGCGAGTTCATGCAGAAAGCCACGACGCGGCCGTCGCGCGCGCGTGGTGGGAAGCGCAAGGCGCCCGCGCCTGTGATAGAAGAGCGGTCGGTTTTTTCCAAATTGTGCGTCGAGTGCCGCACGCAGTCGACGCCGCTCTGGCGACGGATCACGCGCGAGAGCACGTCGTTGAAGGACGTGCCGGTAACGACGAATATTGCAACTGCTGTCAAGAGCGAGAAGGCGCCCAGTGTACCTGTTCCGAATGGAGCTCTTGCGAATGGTGCCACATCTTTGGAGATACCGGACGGCCAGCTGCAAGAGCAACCGCCAGTAGTGGTGGACAATGCGGTGGACGTCTGCCTCGAGTGCTACCTGAAGCTCCAGCGCAGTGACATCTTTGCGCGTAAAGCGACGGAGCGCGCGCAGCAGCAGCGCGAGCAGCAGGAGCGTGCAGCCACCGAGGCGCTGGCCGAGAAGAAGCGGCTGAAGCAGCAGATTCAGCTGCTCAAGAAACAGCAGCAGGCGCAGGCGAAGAACAGCAAGAAGCGCAAGCCGGCCGTGCATCATGAGCCTGTGGTGGAGCAGCAGTCAGTGGCGCCTATAGAAGCACCAGCCACTGTTACTGATGCAGAAACAACAGCAGCAGCAGCAGCCATCAAGATCGTGATCAAGACGGACGTAGGGATGGAAAATAATCACGCATTTGACGACCATGAAGAACAACTGGACCACGTGAGCCGGCCGAAGAGCACCAAGCGCGATAAGAAGAAGAGCAAAAAGGACAAGAAGAAGAAGAAAAAGAAGAAGAAACAACACTATTCCGACGACGACGACGAGGATTTGGAGTCTGACAGCGGCACGCCACTGCCATCCCCACCGCAGATGGTTGGACAGTACGAGTACGCGGACCTGGGTGGTGGCGGCGGGAATGGCACGCGCTCATCGCGCTCGGCCTCTTCAGTGACGTCGTTTGACGCAGTCGTGGAGAATCACAGTGTCGTGTACGAGGATGAGCTGGTTCAAGGACGGCAGCAGACCACTACAACCGATGCTCAAGTCCAGCAAACGCACGTAATGGCGGAGGAGACGGTGACGACGTCGTCATCATCGAAGCGAACGCGGAAGTCAACGAGTCGCACTGAGATCAGTACAACCACGACCACGTCTGCGACCACTACCACCACTGCTAGTGTAACCCCTTCGTCCTCTTTCAAGTCCCGAAAGCGCAAGAACTTGGTTGTAATGGCAGCACCCGCTGCTGCTATTGTCCCTGAAGCTACCATTGAGGCACCACAATCAACGAGCTCTCGGTCTTCTCGTTCCAAGACGTCATCGACTATAGTGGCGCCGACTCCTGCTCCTCTGGTTTCTGTGGTGACCCCAGCACCACCTGTTTCTGCGCGAAAGCGAGCGCGCACGAAGAAGGAGAGCGCACGAGAGCGAGAGCTGCGCGCCCTGGGGCAGTACTGTCCCGTCTGCAACGCCGTCTACGAGGAGGACGACGAGAGCAGCTTTGTCTGCTGCGACTCGTGCGAGATGTGGGTCCATGCGGCCTGCGATACGACGCTCACCCCGTACGTTCTTGTGTTTGTGTGGTTGATGGCTGTTTACGAGACCGGACTTGTATTGATTCTGATGTTGTTGTGATTGTTTGTTTGATCAGGGCATTACTCGCTGCGCTCGCAGACACGAACGAGAAGTACATCTGCCCGCTCTGCGCTGGTCGATAGAGACGAGCAAACGAGAAGCTTCGAGACAAGCGCTCGCATTTGGCAACTAACTCCCAGCAATGGCGAGGCCTCAAGCGTTTGTTTTTGTCTTGGCTGCTAAAGTGCGAGCTGGCGACTCAAGCTGCGACTTCGCTTGTAAGAGCGAGCGTGCGTTCCAGCAGCGGTGTCGTCGCCGTTGAATCTGAACCACCTATTTATTCACGTTCGAGGCGCGACGGTGGAACGCACTACAAGGGATCAAGTGAGGCGCACGCTAGAGAGAACCACTGCATGGGAGAGTATAGAGACAAGACGAGAGAGCATTGATACGAGGGCCAATGGAGTAGCACCAGTCTGAGAAAGAGAACCCAATGGTAAGGCAACCAAATGCATGCTTTTGCGGCATTTATCTGTGGTGTTGTTCGCATTCTTGCATCCATCTACAGAGGGCGAAACAAACACAATGGCAGCCTCTCGTGCTCAGCGTTCAGCCTCATCAGGTTCTTCGTTGGCAGCCGCCGTATTCGCATTCGCACTCGCCGCCTCCAGCAGCATCTTGGCGGCCATGGCGCGCGCGCTCTCCAGCTTGGCCTGCTCGCGCTCGCGCCGCACCTTGTCCTGCACGTCTCTTGGCATATCGGGGATCGCGACCATCATCCAGACCTTGAGCAGCAGCAGCAGGTGCTCGACGCCAAAGGCTAGCCAGACTTTCGTGGTCGAAGTGACTGAACTGTCGGGAAAAAGCTGCTCGAGCAGCGTGGTCGTGAAGGCGATGTGCAGGCAGTTGGTGAGCACGGCGAGTACACTCATGAGCTGCAGCACGTGGAACCAGATGCCGATCCCAGAAGCCTTGTGCGCCAGCGGCCGCTGCTTGGCGTGGCAGAGCTTGAACGCGTCCGTGCGCAGCTCCAGGACGTTGTTGGCAAGCGCGAGCAGTGGCGCCAACGGAAAGGCGAGCGAGAAGAACGACACGTAGCCGAACTGGATGAGCATCTCGGCGTAGTCCTCGAACGTATCGTAGGCCGAAAGCACGGCCTCCTCCCAGGCCTTGTCCGACGCCTGCTCGAGCCGCACGCACTGCTCGTGGATCACCGCGTTGCTCGTGGTCGCATTGCCGTTAGCAGCCACATTCCCAGCCATCCGTCCAGCCGAGCGCACCATCATGACAGCGTCACTACGCCGCCGGTGGGCACCTGATGGCCCACCGTCAGTCGTGTTGAAGACGGCCGAGTTGCTGAACTGGGCGTTCGTGAGCCGCTTCTTCTTGGCGGCGAGCCAGCGGCGCCGCACGAACGGGTAGAGCGTCTCCATGACGTTCTTCCAGAGCTGACCGGCGACCATGAAACTCGCGAGCTGGATGGCCACGCGCAGCAGGTTATCGCGGCGTGCGTAGTCCACGAACGCGTAGTAGTAGAGCGACGCGAAGACGTGGACAAAGCGGAACGAAAATACCTTGAGGATCAGGTGCGAGTGGTACCTGCTGGCCGTCCGGTGGTTCTCCCAGTTGGTCATGAAGCGCGCCCACCTGGTGAAGATGTAGTCGAGAACGGGGATCAAAAGTCCATAGAGCATGGGCGTGATCAAGAAGTAGAACCAGAACTGCCAGTCCAGACCCAGGGCTGAGACCCGCTTGAGGTTCTCCAGCGTGAGTCCATGCTCCAGGTCGGCGCTGATATCCTGAGCCAAGTGCTTGGCGCGCGCCTTGGTCTCTAACGAACTGCGCTCGAGCTTGTCCCGCGTCGAGAACGCCCAGAATGTGATTGCTAGCGTGAGAGCCATGCTGCCCAACACAGTTGGGATGGTCACAACGTACTTGAGGTACCTCTTCCACGCCGGGTACTGCTTGATCAGGGGCGTGCTGAGCTTCGGGTCTCCGTAGAACTCGGGCCGTGTGGCCTCGGCGTCGTCCTCGTAGCCCAGCGTGCCCCAGCGGTAGGCGAGCGCAGCGGCGCGGCGCTTCCATGCGAGCAGGAACGCCGAGGTCCAGAGCGCCATGAACATCGCGTAGAGTGGCGCGAGCGGGTGGTCGATGCGCTGACTCGAGACCTGGAGGCAAAAGAGCATAAGTCCGACGATGCTGGGCACGATGAGCCAGCGCGTGTACATCTCCATCCACGCAAAGTAGAACGCCACCTTCTCCCCAAAGTACTGCGCCACCTGGTCGATTGGCTGGCTCAGCGCCTCGCACGCTAGTCGGCGTCCACAGGATGAGGACGACTTTGACTTGGGATCCGAGCCTGAGGTTAAGCCATTAATACTAGGCTCACGCCAGTAGGTGACCCAGTGCCGCTTGAGCGCGCTCAGGTTCTGCTTGTGCAGCGGGAACATTTGCACGACGTACTTGGTCTTGAGTGGACAGAACTCGTTGAGCCCGGCACCGAGGCTGCTGTTGGCCACAGGCTCCCAGCCACTCATTGCTTGACTGGTGGACACACTCGTGGTCAGTAGCGAGTGCACGATGCTCTGCTTCTCGCTGTCGATGAACCGGACGTTCCCAGAGCCCTCATCGAAATCTGCAAAGGTCGTGCGGAGCTCGCGCGAGAAGGCCATCCAGATCTGGTCGAAGCGCCTGAGCTTGCGCAGCTTCATGCGCTCGGCGCCCAATTCGAGCACGTACTGCGGGGCCTTGACCTTGAGCAGCGTCTGTCTGCCGTCCAGCGAAAGGAGACGCTTGACCTGCAAGCCCGTACTCTGGATGCGCGCGATGATGAGGTTACGCGCGCGCGTTGGGTCCTTTTGGGCCTTGAGGTCGCGTCGAAGATGATGGTGGGACGGCGGCTCGGAGGTCACTTTTGAGAGGCCACTCGATGTCTCGGTTCGGTGGACGTCCAGCTGCTGCTGAATTGTTGAAGACGGCGGAAGAGATGGGTCATCGCTGGGTGGCATCTCGAGGTGCTCCTCGTACTTGGACGGTTTGAGCAGGATCGCAAAGTCGAACTCGTCCTCTTCGCGTGACAGGTCGCCGAGGCGCTCCAGCTGCGGCTGCGAGTAGTGGTCACGATGGGGAGCTTTACGAGCAAAACCACTCGGTTTCTTGGTCGTCTTTTGCGACCTCGCTGTGCTTGCGCCATTCTCCAGCTCTGTGTCCAGTGCGGTCGACGATAACTCCAGCTCAGCGCCTGTGGACGAGGACGTGGCCTGGGACGGCGGCCTGCTCTGCGATTGCTCGGACGCGTCCTGAAAGAAGAGTCGACTGGACGAGAACCTCGAATCTGTTGTTGTGACTGCAGCAGCATTGGAGTATGAGTGTGGAGATGCTTGTGGGGATGGATCGCGGTGCAGGAACGGCTGCTTGCGTCGGATGAATGCCGACGTGTAGTGGAGTGCTGCACTCGTGGGACTGCGAGTCGCCGTCGCTGCTGGCGCTGGTGCTGGCTTGTTAAGCCTCGAGTCTGGTACCTGACCACCACCAGTGTCAGTACTCCCAGCAGCCGCCATCTCAGGCGCTGCCATCGCTGGCCTCTGGATCGACTTGCGGCGGCGCAACTCCGTCTGACTACTGTTGCTGGTAGCTGAAGACGACGGCGTGTGAGCTGCAGGTGGTGGCTCAGCATTTTCGCTAGTAAGAAGTGGTGGGATGTCGATCTTCACGATCGACGGAGAGCGCGTACTCGCTGCTGCTAGTGTAGCAGGTGGAGGAGGACCTCGACCAAGTGCGTTGGCGTTGGCAGCCACTGTGTGCCTCGTGCGGCTTGGCGTCGGTGTATCGTTCACGTCTCGCGGCTGTGAGCTGCCGCTGTCCTTTGCTGCTGTCGCAGGGGTGCCTCTGCGTCCTGTTGCCGGTTGCTGGGCTCTTTGAAGTGGGGTAGCTTTGGTGCCTGGAACGTGACTCGGCAAACGGACGTGATGGAATCCCGCGAGCGACGGTGCAGCGGGTACTTCGCCAGTACAACGGAACACGCGAGCACCAGCGTCTGGTACTTGGTGATGATGGAGCGGTTGCTGCAGACTAGAGGTACCACCAGTTGGCCGGGTCCCAGAAGCAGCCTGGGGCTTTGGTTTCCGAGCCGCGCGCGCCGCTGCAGAGCTCTTAAGCGCCCCACCGAGTGCTTCGCTCACAGCAGTCGCAGCCGAGTCAGTGGACTCTGAAGAGCGAGCGCCGTGGTGCATCTGCTCTTAATGAGTCCGATACGAAGGAAGCTTGCAGCTGGAGAATGACGTTGTGACGAGGTAGCGCTGCCTGGTAGCTGCTGTCCGTTTCGCGTCATGACCCAATCGATAGCGCGTCCGTCTGTCCCAGGCGAGCGGGGGCTGCGTTTCGATAGGAATAGCATGCAAGCCTCGCGCGCTCCTGGTGACGATGCTGGTTGCATTGTGTCTCAGTAGTCAGTGGATTCGGGGTGAACCACGTGCTCTCGGACCGAGAGTTCTATTGCGCCGTGTTGCGCCTCGACAAGAGCTCGACAACTACTTTCTGCATCGTCGCCATGGCAGCGCAGCCAGCCAGGAACAACAACAATCCTGACGAAGCGAGCAGGACAAACCTGAGGCTGCCTCGCTCTGCGCGCTGTCGGGCACCTGACGCTGAAGCCTTTGGTGATGCGACGCCTTCGAGTGCCTCGCTAATGAAGAAAAGTCGTCTGCAGCACGCGCTCATGGACGCCAAGCACCTACGGCCGGAAACTGCAACTCTTGCCTCAGCAAACGGGCTTCGCGATGAAATGATGGTGGATCGCAGTCGAGATTCATCACTTGCCCAGCAGGAGCAACAACATCACGGCGATTCGTGCGATCAGGAAGACACTGAACTCTTCATGCTGTTCCAACAGAGAGCACGACCCATCGAGGATCCTGAGCAGCACTCGCAACAGGCCTACTACGACCCCATCGCTGAGCCCTCACGCCACAAACTTCTACCTCAGCCACTACCATCAGTGTTCGTATCGCCTGACGACCTTCAATACGCTCGCACTGCCATGCAGCTCACGATCGCAAAGATGCGCGCGACTCTCATCAATCCACCGAGTCTTGAGCGCCTGCTGGCGGCGTTGGCAACCGAACTCCCGCTCTCATTCGCGCACTACAAGGCGCTCAAGAAACGCGAGAAGCGAGACGCGCGTTGCTGGTACGCGTGTGGAAAACTCGTCGGCAAAGGAACGTTCGGCCGCGTCTACAGCGCGCAGCATCGGCTCCTGAGCGACTCACAGGTGGCGATCAAGAGCTACTTTCGTGAGCCGGGCGCTGCCGTGTGCTGCCGTCCACCCATTTCCAACCCATGGACGAGTCGAACAACAGCTTCAAGGCCCAGCAGCAAGCGTCCACCCGGCGAGGACGCTCTCGACTGGAAACGCGTCCGCCAAGAGGTCCAGATGATGGCTGCGCTCCGACCGCATCCGTCCATCATCCAGTTCATCGAGGCGTTTGAGACGCCCACGCAGATGCACGTGGTCATGGAGTTCGTCAAGGGTGAGAACTTGTGTGACCATCTGCGGAGGACGAATGCGACCACACTCAGACTTAGCGAACCAGAGGCGCGTGGGATCTTCAGGCAGCTCTGCGCAGCCGTCGCGTCGCTGCACGATCAGCACGTGATCCACCGTGATCTGAAGCTCGAGAACGTGCTGGTCGACCGGCGCGGCCGCGCCAAGCTCATCGACTTTGGCTTCAGCCAGTTCGACTACAGTGGCAGCAGCAGTAGCTCAGGCTCGGACGCGGTGGCCAAGAACTTTTGTGGCACGCCGTCGTACATGGCGCCTGAGGTGGTCACGAGCGCGAGCTACGATGGTAAGAGCGTGGACGTCTGGAGCCTTGGCGTGTTGCTCTACGTGCTGCTCTGCGGCAGGTTCCCGTTCCAGGGCCAAAGTTTCCACCAGCTGCACCGGAGCGTCCTCCAAGTGTCCGCTTCGTCGTCTATCAAGGGTTGGTCCTTCCCCGGTGGACTCTCCAAGGACGTGCAGAATCTGATCCGAACAGTCCTTGTGGTCGATCCGAAGAAGCGTCCACGTGTGCGCGACATTTTGAGCCATCCGTGGATGATCACACAGTTAGCTGCGAGCTTCACAGCAGACTCGAGCAAGAGCGTCCAAGTCGGTCCACCTGTTGGCGACGGCGACCACCACGAAGAGCGCTTCTTCTTTGCGTTCCTCCAATGGGAAGAAGCCCAGGAGCGCGTGTGCGAGACGCTTGGTCACTTGTACGGACTCCACGAGGCTCAGTTGAAGAACGCATTGCGCGACAAGCGGCAGAATGGCGTGACTGCGTTCATCCGCTTGGCGATCTTGACGGCCCAGAAGAAGAGCCAGCTGCTCGCGAACAGTGCTCACAGACCACCTGAAAGCAGTGAGGACAACCACAAGACCCGCAATAGCAACAGGGGCAGTAGTAGCTTGGACTCAGGAGAGAGGGGCGAATCCATGGAGACAGTGGCGGATGGACCGACGCACAAGCAGCACCTCGAGAAGCTCATTGGACTGGTCAAAGCCTCGTTAATCGTTTAGCCTCGCAGTGTTGTTTGTACAACGTGATATTCTATCAGCACCCACGTCCACCCACGAGCGCACTGCAGGGCCTTACGACAGCGAGCAAACTCAGCACGACGGCCCAGACGACACCCGCAACGTAAACCCCAATGACCCAACGCGCGGCCGTGGACGAGAACTCGTTCTTTAATCTCTCGAGCTCCTTCCTGCCGCGCGGCATCAACTTGGTCACGAAGGCAAGCGGCAGCAACGATATGGCGGCCGTGAGCACCGAGAGCTTCCAGACGCCGGCAAAGTCCGCGCGCTCGAGGTCATCGAGCTCCACGGGCCAAATGCCCAGCAGCATATTGGAGACCGTGTTGGCGAACGCGTGGGCAACGTTGGTCATGCTCGTAAGCAGTGCAAAGGCCACACCCTCCTGGTTCTCAGGACACACGCTCACGAAGATGACGGCGAGCGGCAGGTACTGGAAGCCCTTGGCGAAGGCCACGACCGCGGCGTCGCCCACTGCGAACCAAAAGGGTGCAATACCCAGCGACTCGTTCACTCTTAGCACGAGCAGCACGTTGAGCAGCGAGAAGGTGGCCATGATGAGGCCCGTGATGAAGTACAGCGACTGCCACGGGTTCTCGATCTTACCCATGATGCAGTGGCGGTAGACGAGGATCGCAGCGAAGGTCACGCTCGCACCCACCGCCAGCATGGCACCGTACTGGAACGCGTCGAAGTGGAACGCGACTTTCAGGTAGTTACCCCAGGAGGAGTTGTGCACGAGGAAGGCGTTAAAGAAAACGAGGAAGCTCACGGGCTGCCACGTCGCTCGCTGCTGCAGCATCACGTACAGCTGGGCGAGCTGCGTCTTGATGGGCATCACGCTATTTACCGTCACGCGTGGCTCGTGCATGAGCCAGATGCACGGAATGACGGTCAGCAGCGGCACGACGGCGAGCAGACCGAAGAGCTGGCTCATGGAGAGTCCGACCCCCCAGTGGCTGCCGTTTGAGACCAGCGCGCCGGCCCAGAAGCCCACCATCTCGCTCATGAAGCGACACATGTACACGACCGATTGCACGTGGCCCGGGTAGAGCTCGAGCTTGCATAGCACGCGGTTCGCGACTAGTGCGTCGCTCATGACGTCGGCCATGACGATGCCCACCATGGCGCCGAGCAGCAGTAGCGCGAACGCCGGTACCGAGAGCGCGTCACTGTACACGCTCAGCCACAGGTGAAAGAACGCGCTCGTGAGGCACCCGAGCAGCAGGTAGGGCTTGAAGCGCAGTTGGCAGATGGGGAAGCTATCGGGGAACACGCCGAAGAGCACCTTGAATGTCCAGGGGAGCGACCGCACGACCGCGATGGTGCTAAGCTGCGCGTCGCTCGCGCCGAGCGTCCTTGGGAAGAACTCGATGTACGCGGCTGGCAGCGAGTAGAGCAGCCCCGTGTAGATGTACGTGACAGGGATCGCGACGGTCTCAAGCGTCCAGAGTGAGCAGCAGTGTGGCGCAGGTGACAGCGCAGCACCCTGAAGTGCGTGGGAGAGCGCGGCCTCTTTCGCGTGCGCATGGCTGCTGGTGCTGCTTGTGTCACAGAGCTCCACGTAGCAGCTCGCTGGTTCGCTGGCGTCGTCATTCGCACCGCCGACCACGCGCTTCTTCATGCCTGTGAATGGAGAGATGGAGGCACGAAAATGACTGGCGACCTTTGAGGATCTGCTGGTATTGTGTGGTTCACATTCTATCTTTGATTGTGCAAAACTCGATTTGAAGCACAGTATGGATTTTAGGAAGTATTGAGCTGCTGATCAAATATAGGACTAAACTGTACGCATGTACGGTAAACAGGTTCACGGATTACAAATAGTGACACATACCTTTTATCGGACGCAGAGTGAATGCACCGATATACACACCACTTGATCACTACAGTAGACCACAGAAGCTGCCACGCCCCAGCAGCACTGAGCGACCGAGAAGATCGCAGCAACGGCCCCGAAGTAGACGTACAATGGCTCTCGTGAGCAAGCAGGCGCCATGGGACGGCTCCAAGATCCCGTCGCAGCAGGGCAAAGTGGCGATCGTCACGGGCGCGAACTCGGGTATCGGGTTCGAAGCCGCCAAGAAGCTCGCCGAGCGCCACGCGATCGTCGTGCTCGCGTGCAGAAGTGAGGAACGCGGTAAGCAAGCGCAACGAGCCATCTTGCAGCACGTCGAACAGCAGCAGCGCCTGTTGAGTGCCGCTGAGCGTGAGAAGCTGGCGCCGCCGCAGATCGAGGTCATGCATCTGGACGTCGGCAGCCTCGCCAGTGTGAGCGCGTTCGCGGACGAGTTCCGCGCGAGCTTCAACCGCCTGGACCTGCTCATCAACAACGCCGGCGTGGCGTTACCAGTACAGTCGCTAACACAAGACGGCATCGACAGCCAGTTCGGCATCAACCACATCGGCCACTTCTACCTGACGAAGTTGCTCTTTGATTTGATGGAGAAGTCCCCATCTGCGCGCGTGGTGAACATCAGCAGCCTCGCGCACCGCCGCGCCATCATGGAGTTCGATGCACAGGGCCACCTGGTGGATGGGTGTGGGTACCGCATCTCGAAGCTCGCGAATCTCATGTTCACGTACGAGCTGGAGCGCCGCCTTCGCGCGAGCCGCATCGACAACGTGATCGCCGTGGCGGCGCACCCGGGGCTCTCGAGCACGGACATCATCACCAAGTTCGTCGTGAACCACATACCGAGCGTGTTTCAGTGGTTTGCGCACAAGCTTACGGTATTCTTACCAGTGCAGAGCGCCGCGATGGGCGCTTTACCAACACTGTACGCGGCGACCGCCGAGGACGTGCAGGGCATGGAGTACTTTGGCCCGAGCACCTGGAATCGCTGGGGGTACCCGGTGCGCGAGGTCTCGTCGCTCGAGAGCTACAACGAGGAAAAGGCCAAGAAGCTCTGGGCGCTCAGCGAGGAGCTCATCAAGTGCAAGTTTGAGCTCTGAGCAGCGAAGTGTGCACAGCGATGGACCCATCCCTTCGATATCGTTTCTAATACATCTTCTGTTGCAATCACTTGGCCGTGTGTGTGTGTCTGCTGGTTCATCTGCCAGAGAAATGAGCAAAGCGTACAACTTCGATGGACGGGAAAGAGAAGGAGGTCTAGCGGTGGCGGTATTCGATATTTCGGGAGTCTCAAGTAACCCATCCATTCGAGAAAACGTGGCGTGGAGCACAAACTCCTTGTCGTGAGCACCATGATGCATTTCGTCTGCACGGGCAACAACAGCCTCGAGAGCGACAAGCACAAAGCGCCATGGGACGCCTCGCAGATGCCGTCGCAGCGAGGCAAGATCGTGGTCGTCACGGGCGCGAACGCGGGCATCGGCTTCGAAGCCGCCAAGCAGCTCGCCGAGCGCCACGCGATCGTCGTGCTCGCGTGCCGCAACGAAGCGCTGGGAAAACAAGCGCAGAGCGAGATCTTGCAGCACGTCAAGCAGCATCGAGAGAGCGCGCCCCTGCGCGATGAGCTTGCGAAGCTAGCGCCGCCGCAGGTTGAGTACATGCACCTGGATCTGGGGAGCCTCGCGAGCATCGAAGCCTTCGCCGAGGCGTTCCACGTGAGTTTCAGCCACTTGGACCTGCTCATCAACAACGCCGGCGTGGCGGCGCCCGCGCAGAAGCGCACGCAGGACGGCCTCGAGAGCCAATTCGGCATCAACCACATCGGTCACTTCTATCTCACCAAGCTGCTCTTCGACCTGTTGAAGAAGAGTTCATCTGCTCGTATCGTGAATGTCAGCAGCCGCTCGCACCGCCGCGCCATTATGGAGTTCGACGCGCAGGGCCACATCGTGGGCGAGACCGGCTACGCGATCTCCAAGCTTGCGAACGTGCTCTTCGCGTACGAGCTCGAGCGTCGTCTGCGCGCGAGTCGCATCAGCAACGTGATCGCAGTGGCGGCGCATCCGGGCTGGACAAACACGTCGATGGTTGAAAAGTTTGTGACCGACAACGTGCCACGCGCGTTCCACTGGCCCTTCTACGGCTTCCTGTGGTGTCTACCGATCCAGAGCGCGGCCGATGGTGCGCTGCCAACGCTGTACGCGGCGACCGCCGAGGATGTGCAGGGCATGGAGTTCTTCGGACCGCGCCACAAGGAGCGCTACGGGGACCCGGTGCGCGAACTCTCGTCGCTCGAGAGCTTCAGCGAGGAGAAGGCCAAGAAGCTCTGGGCGCTCAGCGAGGAGCTCACCAAGTGCAAGTTTGTTGTGTAAGTCGTTTACGGAAGTGATAGGGAATAAGTAACGTGTGTGAGTGGCTCAGTTGAGTCAGCAAGTGAGGTGACTGGTCCGTCAGTTGCGCAAGTGAGCGCTACCAAGCAGCAGTTGTGATGAGTGACAGAATTTCGAAGTCCGATTTCTGCCTCCGGTGGCTCTTTTATTTCGCTTCTCGTTTTCTTTTCGCCACTCACGTGCATCGTACTCCTCACACACAAGCAAAGAAGACCGAGAAATCCTAGAAGAGGAGAAGCATGCTCGCAGGGCTCTGGGGACGACGCGACGCGCCTTGGGATGGCTCGCAGATGTTGTCGCAGCGCGGCAAAGTGGCGCTCGTGACAGGTGCCAACTCGGGCGTCGGCTTCGCGGCCGCCAAGAAACTTGCGGAGCGCGGTGCGACCGTCGTGCTCGCGTGTCGGAGCGAAGATCGCGGCCGCGAAGCTGAGGCGCTGATCACGCAGCATCTGCAGCAACACCAGCAAGAAGCGCATGATGACGACGACGGTGTCGGTTCGGTCGAGTTCATGCAGGTGGACATGGGCGAGCTCGCGAGCATCTTCCGGTTCGCCCGGCGGTTCCGTGACCGCTTCGAGAAGCTTGATCTGCTCATCAACAATGCGGGCGTGTCGACACCCTCGCAGAAGCGCACGGCCGACGGGCTCGAGAGCCAATTCGGCGTGAACCATATCGGCGCGTTCTACCTCACTCGCCTGCTCTTTGACGTGCTCAAGAAGGCGCCGGCGGCGCGCGTCGTGGCGGTCAGCAGTATCGCACACCGGTCCGCCAAGATGGATTTCGAGACGATCGCGACGGGCGAGAACACGTCGTCTTGGGCGAGCTTTACCGGGTACGCGAACTCCAAGATGGCCAACCTGCTCTTCACGTACGAGCTTGACCGGCGCCTCAAGAAGAAGGGCATCCGCTCGGTCAAGGCCGTGGCAGCCCATCCGGGGCTCACGCACACGGCGATCTTCGTCAAGTACATCACCAACTGGATGCTGCCGCGGTTTCTGCAGTGGCTGCTGCTCAAGATCCTCTTCGCGCTGCCATTCAACACGGTCGAGATCGGCGTGCTGCCCATTCTGTACGCCGCGACGGTCGAGAGCGTGCAGAGCGGCGAATACTACGGCCCCGACAGCTTTGGCGGCCGCCGCGGGTACCCGACGCGTGAGATCTCGACGCCCGCGAGCTACTCGGAGGATGATGCACGACAGCTCTGGACGCTCAGTGAGGAGATCGTGGAAGGGCGCTTTGATGTGCAGTGATGAGTGATGCGAGAAGCAGAAGAAGACGGGGAGAGAGAGTAAAATTTTGAAGGTGAGGCCATTCATTCGTGTACCCATGTTCTCGTTCATTTGACAAGCATGAGAACAGCGTATGTTAGAGTTTTTTACATGAATCCAGGTCCAAATTAGGCAAAATAAGGCCATTTCGACCGTATTTCATGTGGCCACTCTATTGTCATGACAATTTGAGCTGTTTCACATCATCTGCGACATGTGTTACCGTTTGTCGACCTTCCGATTTGCTTGTTTACCTCAAGTGGTCCATCGAGAAGCGCAGCAACACAACGCCCCACATTACGACACCTTCTCGTGCACGCATGCAACACAATGGCCACCAGCACCAGCAGCCGACTAGAGGACGAGGCCGCACTCGCCACGTACCGAGCGCACTGGGACACCTCGCAGATTCCGTCGCTCGCAGGCAAGATTGCGATCGTCACTGGCGCTAACTCAGGCATCGGGTTCGAGACCGCGCTCGAGCTCACGCGAAGAGGAGCACACGTCGTGCTCGCATGCCGCAGTGGTCCACGCGGCACCAAGGCGCAGCGGAGCATTGAGGCCGCGATTGCAGCGGACGAGGGCGCCGGTACGCTCGAGTTCATGCAGATGAACCTGAGCCGCCTCGAGAGCGTGTACGGCTTCACGCAGGCGTTCAAGAAGAAGTTCAAGCGCGTCGACATCCTCGTGAACAACGCCGGACTCATGTACCCGGTGCAAACGCACACTACGACGGGGCTCGAGATGCAGTTCGCAGTGAACCACCTGGGCCACTTCTACTTGACGCACCTGCTCTTCGACCTGCTCAAGCAGAGCAAGCAGGCGCGCGTCGTGAACGTGAGCAGCGTCGTGCACCGCATGGCGCGCATCAACTTTGCCACGCTCGCTAAGTCGACACCGAACAAGTGGTTCCACATGGACGAGTACAGCAACTCGAAGCTCGCCAACCTGCTGTTCACGTACGAGTTCGACCGTCGCGTGCAGGCTGCGGGGCTCGGCAGCAAGATCCTATCGGTGTGTGCGCACCCGGGCATCACAGGCAGCGACCTGGCACCAAAGGTCGTCGAGGGCTACTTCTCGAGCTTCCTGCATGCGCCACTGCGCAAGGTGCTCGAGTGGGCTCCCGTGTTCCAGTCGTCTGTACAGGGTGCACTGCCGAGCATCTTTGCCGCGACCGACCCGAGCGTGCAAAGCGGCGACTTCTACGGCCCGAGTGGGTTCCTGACGCTGTGGGGCAAGACGCCCATGAAGGAGACGTCGAGCGCTGCGAGTTACTCGCTTGAGGATGCTGCAACACTCTGGAAGCTCAGTGAGGACATTGCAAAGATAAAGTTTGACGTGATCGAACAGGAGCCGTAATCACTTAACAATGACGCAATCTACCTAAAATGCATATTCGAGCGATGACGCAAGCCGAAAAAAGCACGTTTTGTCTTGACTTGCAAAAAACACGTTTTCAAGAACACATCATGGAAAGATACAATGTTTTAAAAAAAATATGAGTAAAAAAGTGACGAAATATTGTCCGGTTCTTAATACCCTAAAATGCATGTCAAAGGCGGCGTCCTTTATTTAAGCAGTTTCAACACACGCGTAATTACGCGTATTGTAAAATAGGACGCACCACATTGAAACAAGGGTAACGAGCCGAAAATAGGACCAAACTGATGGCCATGGCTGGAATGAACACCGACAAATGCTGGCATAAATGGTTGTGGTCGTCACCAAAACGCATTCCAAAAAGGGATTTTAATGTGGACCACACCAGTGCTCGCCTTTAGCTTCCGTTTTTACGAAATGCATGTCAAACGCGGTGCTATCATTTTTGAAAGGTTTCAGTAGTACCGTGTGTACATTGGGTCCGCCTATGACATGCATTATAGGGTATAGCAATCTCGATGCAGACGAGGAAGCCAGATTTCGTCATTTTTAGTAATCTTATATCGATCCACCTAATAGTAGCCTCTTTAAAAATCTATTTTTTAGTGAAAATACGTTTGTTAACGTAAAAATTATTTGTCTATTTATGAATAGAAAATGTTTAATTTGAATTGGCGCTGGAAATCAATACTTCAAGTATTGATTTCTTATTAAACTATGCAAACGTAAATTCATCGTCGGTCATCGATTTCGCCCCTTGTCGTTCTTGAATGGAAGAACCGGTCCTAATAGTAGCCTCTAAGGCGACTCTGTTCACCTTCGACTTCCACCACAGGTCACAATCGAAAACGCCCCTCGAAGCGCACATTCAAGTCTTCAGCCACTACACCACCAAGCTACGAAGATGACCGGCGACATTAAGAAGAACGCGCTCGCGGCGCTGAGCTCGCGCAAGCTGGACGGCACGGGCCTGCGCGTGGCCATCGTGCACGCCAAGTGGAACGCCGAGATCATCGAGGCGCTCGTGACAGGCGCGAAGATGGAGCTGCGCAAGGCCGGCGTGGCCGAGCAGGACATCGTCGTACTCGAGGTCTCGGGCTCGTACGAGCTGCCGTTCGCCGCGAACCGCGTGATTGCGTCGCAGAAGATCGACGCCGTGATCTGTGTCGGCTGTCTCATCAAGGGTGACACGATGCACTTTGAGTACATCTGCGAGGCCGTGTCGCAGGGCATCATGCGCGTGCAGCTCGACACGCAGGTGCCAGTCATCTTCGGTGTGCTCACGGTGCTCACGGAGCAGCAGGCGAAGGACCGCGCGGGGCTCTCGACCAAGGGCCACAACCACGGCGTCGAGTGGGCGCAGACCGCGATCGAGATGGCGCGCTTGCGCGAGATCACGCGCGCCGGCGGCTGCCCGATGCGCCCGCGCGAGAAGAGTCCGCACCACGACCTCACGTCCTGCCCGTTCTTCACGGTCTCGGCCTGGCTGCACGTGGGCACAATCTCGCTGCTCGGGCTCGCGGCCGCCGCCGCCTTCAAGAAGTTCACGTAAGATGGTAGGACATGACGCGGACCCCCATTGCGATTGCTTGCATACACACTAGCACCCACGCGGCTCATGAACAGACAGACACGCGCAAAAGATAATGTACATTTCAATCGATCGATTAGATAGCTGCTGTGTGATTTGCAATACGTCAGGTTTCCTGCATTAGAAGCCGATGCGCACTTTGTTCACGGGCGCGGCCATGCGCACGCTCGAGCCGCTGCCCGTGCTGCGTTGCGATGCGTTGCTCCCAACGCTCTTGACGGATCGGTCGCTCTTGTCGCTGCGCGCCGACATGGGCCTCGGCAGCCCGCCGCCATTGTAGTCCCCACCGTGAATCGCCGCCTGGCCCGCGCGCGCCGCGGCCGTGCGTCCCGGTGGCATAGTCGGGATCACGAGCCCGCTCTCGCGCACGGACACACTTAGCGCATCACTGATCTCCGGAAATTCATTTGCGAGCTGCCCGAGCGTGTACAGCAGACTGCCGCTGATCTCCTTGAGGTTGTAGGCCTCGAGGAGGAGCTGCTCCTTTGGCTTACCGCCACCGGTCGAGCCATTCGGATTCGCGCTCGAAGTAAACTTGTAATGCTCGCGCACCATCTTGTCGAGCTTCTTGACGACCTTGCCCCACTTGGCGCGCTCGGTCAGCACCTCCTTGTCCACGTGAGCGCTCGCGCTCTCGAGCTGCGCGACGTTCTCCTTGGCGAACTGGCGCTGGACCTCCACCTCGTGCAGCCGGTGGCTCTCGCTTTCAAGGTCCATCTCGATGCGCGCGAGCTCCTTCTTCTTCTTGAAGAACGCGTCCTCAGCCTGCTTGGCCTGGTCCTCGAGCGCGGCCATGCGCTGCGCGTCGTCACCGCCAATGTCCGCGCGGTGGAAGCTCTTGCGGTAGTCCGAGTTCTGGTCCTCGAGGTGCTGCAGCGTCTTCTTCAGCGCGCGTACTTCACGCTCCGCAACGCGGATCTTGTCGTCGAGGTCGTCGCCCTCGCGCTGGAGCTCGTCGCGCTTCTGCGCGGCCTTGATCACAAAGTACGCCTGACTGCGCTCCTCGCCGTTGGCGTCCTCGCTGCCGTAGCCGCTCATCTTGCAGAGTGTCTCGAATTTCGCCTGGAGCTTACACACGCGATTCTCGCGCTCGGCGAGCTCGACCGAGACCTTGTGGCGCTCCTCGTCCACGGCCTTGTTGGCTGCGCGCTGGAGTTCGCGGTGCATCGCGATCTCCTTTTTGCGCTCCTCCATGCTCTTCTTGAGCTGAAAGTCGCGGTTCTCGAGCGAAAACACTTCGTCAGCGCGCATGTTCAAGATCTCTTTCAGGCGCTTGACCTCGAGCGACTGGAGGTCGTGCTGCACGAGCAGCTCTTCTTTATGCTTGAGCGTCTGCTTGAGCGAGCTCGCGCAGCTCTCGTTCGCGAGCTCGAACTCGGTGATCTTGACCGCGATCTCCTCGCGCTGCTTGACGAGCGCCTTGCGCACGCGATCCTGCGTGCGCTTCTCCTCGTCGAGCTTCTTGCACTGCGTCACGAGCATGTTCTCCTCGGCTTTGACGCGGTCGAGCTCCATCTGGAGCACCTGGATCTGGCTCTGGAGCACCTTGGTTTCCTCGGCACTGCGCTCACCGCTCGCGCGCGAGACCTTGCGCTCCATCTGCTGGATCTGGAACTCGCCGTTGTACACGAGCTCCTGCTGCCGCAGCGTCTGCTGGTCGAGCATCTTGAGCTTCGTGCGCAGGTTCTGGATCGCGGCCTTGGAGCCCGAGATCTCGGCGATGAGCCCCGCTTCCTTCTGTCGGAGCCCAAAGAGTTGCTGGCTCTTGCGGAACATATGCTCCTTCTGGAGTGTGAGGTCCTTCTCAATGCGCTTCAGCTCGCCCTCCATGGCACTCAGGTCCTGCTCGGCCTCCTTCGCCAGCGTCTCGGCGTCTGCGGTCGAGTTCATGCACTTGTCGAGCGCGGCCTTAGTGGCCTTGTACCGCGCACGCGCACCTTCGAGCTCCTGCTTCATGTTCTCCAAGTGCTGGTCCTTGTTCGAGTTGTACGACCGCTGCTGGTTCAAGTGCGTGACGGCGCTGGCTAACTGATTCTTGAGGATCTCCACCTGGTCCCGGAACTCCTGCAGGCGAGCCATGGTCTGCTGCAGCTCCTGCTGCACGCGCGACTGCTGGCGTTCCTTGCCGCTGATCTTGGCCTGCGTCTCGTTGTTCTCCTGCTCCTGGAGCTTGAGTCGATTCTTCTGCTCTGCGAGCATGTCCTTCTTCGCCTGGAGCCCCTGGCGCGCGAGCGCGTACTGCTCGCTAGCAGCCGCGATCTCCTCGTCGCGGCGCTTCATGGCCGCGATCGTGTCCTGCCACTGTTGCACGAGCTTCTGACGCTCGTCGTGCAGCGTGCGGAACTCCTCGGCTGTCTTGTCGAGCTCGATCTGCTTGGCCTGCGTCTCGGTCGACTCGTCCTCGAGCGTGCGCTTGTGCTGTTGCAGCGTGCGCGTGAGCTTCTCGATCTCGAGCGTCAGCTCCTTGATTTTGCTCTCGTCGGCGCGTCGGTAGCGCTCGAGCGCGAGCGAGTCCTCTTCTTTCTGCTTGGCTGCCATGGCCCACTGCTCCATCTCGTCCTGGTTCCAGTTCATTTGCATCTTGAACTTGTCCATCTCCTCGTTGCCCTTGAAGAGAAAGTTCTGGATTGTGCTGAGCTTCGTCTCGAGATCCGTGCACTCAACGTCGAAGCGCCGCATCTCCTGTGCGATGCGCCCAATCTCGCGCTCAGCGAGCTGCTTCATGTGCTCCTCGCTCGTCACCTCCTTCTGTTTGGCGTTGTGGAGCTCCTGGGTATGGAGCAGCTCCTGCTTGACGTTCTTCAGGTGCTCGGTCATGATCTCCACGCGCGACTTGTTCTCTGTAATCTCCGTCTTGACCGTGTGGAAGAGTTTCTCCTTGGCGCGGATCTTCTTGTGGAGCTCCTTGTTCTTCTCGTCGGCGAACAGCGGTAGGTCATCGATGCCCGACGGGATCGGTCGGGCGCCAGGAATGCCACCGCCTGCGTTCTGCGTAACGCTGGCGCTATCATCGTCGCCATCCTCATCGCTGTCACCTTCTTCGTCCTCGTCCCCATTCTGTTGACCGCGCTCTTTCCCGTCGGCGCGCTTCCAGCTGTACGAGGCAGGACGCTGCTGCTCGTCACCATCGTCGTCGTCGTCTTCAGCGCCAAACTTGCGCTTCCACGTCGACACCTGACCAGCCGCGTCGTCTCTATCCTCCCCATCACCTCCACCAACAGTAGTGGCGTTGTTGGGATCGTCCTGGTCGTCGCCCCAGCCAGAGCTCATCAGTCGCTTCTCCATAGACGCGCTCTGCTCTGGCGACGCAGCAACAGCTCCAGTACCCACGTCGTCGTCATCGTTCGCGCTTGACATGCTGAAGAGCTCTTCCTGCCGCTTGTGATCTGCTGCTGCACTGTGGAGGGTTCATGGCAGTAGAGCAAGCAGTGTGCTTGCTGGCGAGCGCTCATGCTGGAGCTATTCCCAGCGAAACGAAACCACTTGAGCTCAACAGCTCACTAGGAAACGGTTTGCGAATCACAAGACCGTCACTCAAAGTCTCTTACTCGGCTAAGTGCGAAACTGAACTTTTCTGGATGAGCCAGCCCAGGCAGCTCAGCAGGCTTCTCACGCAGCGTTAGGCGACCGACCCATGCTGCTTGGGCGAGCTAAGCATGCGAGCGTCTACTGTCTGATTTCCAAGCACATACCGCGCAGGCCGTCATCCGTTTTTCAGCTCAAGTAAGAGATAAAACGACTGAAAAAACGCTAAATGCTTCCGCCTCTGGTTCTTTGCACAGACACCAGCAACGAAGTGCGCTTGAATGAAACGCAAGACAAGCATCAACGGCCCTGGCTGCGTACCCATGTGCTCTCACTGAGTGACGCATGAGCTGAGAACCCGACCGCCGCCGCATGCGGGCAGCTCTCGTATTTGCCCTTGCACACGCGCGACCCCCTTCTCCTGAGTGTTTGCCCTGGACCTCGCGTAAGCGGATGGCTGTTGCTGCGCTCCACAAGGAGCTGCTATACATCCGAGAAGCATGCAGTGACCGCTTCTCTTCGCTCGTTACCCGACACCAGCAGTGCAGTGCCCGGCATTTTGTGGGTGGGGTCCCATTTTCGTTGAAGTTGACACCTTCTGCTTTCTTCTGATTGGCTGAAAATCACGAAATGGCTTTGTCTGACACTGGCGCGTCACCAAGTGAGCTAGGGTTTAGGGTTCTGTTCATTTCCATTTCCAGGGTTTCTGACGAGCAGCTCGAATGCACCGCGTCACCAATGCCGTCCGATGGCGTTTTTAACAGCCAGCCGCTCCATGGGCGGCGGGTCGCACTCGCTCATTCCGCAATTTGCCGCGCTCTGCTTGGGTCGACCGTCCGTCCATCTCCATTCATCCCCCACCCGCCGCTGCCTCACAAGAACAATGGCGCAGCCCGTGCTCACTGGCGACCAAATCAACGCCCTCCGCGACGAGGAGCTCGAGGAGTGGAAGCGCCAGGAGCAGGCCGCGGACCTCATGGTGCCGCTCATCGGCATGCTCTACCGCCAACGAAACGTCATCTCGGTCATGTTCGGCAAGGGCCTCGTGCACAAGAACAGCATCGACCTCGTGCGCTGCCACAACTTTGTGTGCAAGTACGTCGGCAAGCGCATGCGCCCGACGGACTCAGAGGTCGTGCTCTCGGCGCTCGCGCAGTACGCGCCTAACGCGCGCGACATGCGCATCGACGTCGGCCGCACGTTCGTCATGGTCGAGGAGCTCGTGCGCGAGGCGCAGAGCGTGAGCTTGGACGACGTGGCACGCGACGCCAAGCTCCAGGCTATCGGCGCCTTTCTGAACGACAAGATGGCGCACATCACGCCTTCCGAGTCGCTCAGTGGCAGCGCCGTCGTCCCGATGCACAAGCCGAGCGATGTGATCCTCTACGGCTTTGGCCGCATCGGGCGCCTGCTCGCGCGTTTGCTCATTGAGAAGAGCGGTCCGGGCGTGAAGCTCATGCTGCGCGCGATCGTCGTGCGCAGCGGCACGAAGGAGGACCTGGCCAAGCGCGCGAGCCTGCTGCGCCGCGACTCGGTGCACGGGCCGTTCCACGGCACGATCCAGTTCAACGAGGAGGCGAACGCCATCATCGCGAACGGCAACCTCATCCAGATCATCTACTCGAACGGCCCGGACAAGTGCGACTACACCAAGTACGGCATCAACGACGCCGTGGTGATCGACAACACAGGCATCTGGCGCGACAAGGACGCGTTGGGCCTGCATCTTAAGTCGCCCGGCGTCTCGAAGGTCATCCTCACTGCGCCTGCCAAGGGCAACGTGCCTACGATCGTCGCAGGCGTGAACAACCACCACATCACGGCCACCGACAGTATCTACTCGGCGGCGTCGTGCACGACGAACGCGATCGCGCCGTCGCTCCTCGCGCTCGACCAGAAGTACGGCATCGTCGGTGGTCACATCGAGACCGTGCACTCGTTCACGAATGACCAGAACCTGATCGACAACTACCACATGAAGGAGCGACGCGGCCGCAGCGCCGTGCTCAACATGGTCATCACCGAGACGGGCGCGGCCGCCGCCGTGGTCAAGTGCCTCCCGTCGCTCAAGGACAAGCTCACGGCCAACGCGATCCGCGTCCCGACGCCCAACGTGTCGCTCGCCATCCTCAACGTGCACCTCGACCCGGCGCGCGCACAGGGCATCACAGCCAAAGAGATCAACTCGTACATGTCCAAGATCTCGCTCAACTCGCCGCTGCAGAACCAGATCGACTTTGTCGACTCGGCCGAGGTGGCGAGCTCGGACTTTGTCGGCAGCCGCGCGTCCGGCACCGTGGACGGCAAGGCCACGATCGTCAAGGACAACAAGGTCATCCTCTACGTCTGGTACGACAACGAGTTCGGCTACAGCTGTCAGGTCGTGCGCCTCGTGCAGGCGCTGCAGGGCATCAACCACCCGCGCTTCCCGGACGAGAAGCAGGTCGAGGACATCGACCGCGCGCTCAACCTCACGTGGAACCTGTAGAGTGCGTGCGCGTATGACTGTCACCGCCACCAGTGCCTTCATACGCTGTTTGTTATACAAGAAAATAAAGGAAAACGCATCATTTGCATCGCTTACCATCGCATCGCATGTGAAGCCGCGCTGTCCACAGTATTAATAGTGCCTCCTCACATGCGCGTGCGTGGTGGTGTCGGTTTCGGTTCTGAAGTGGACTGGTAGAAGAGGCGGTGACTTGAGCATCAGCTAGTGGCGCGATTGACTGAGCGATGCCAACGTATGAGGGTCACACGTCTTCGAACGTGGACGGCAGGCGCTACGAGAGCAAGCAGGACGACGTTCGCGGCTCTGTTCCTGTTACAGCGCTGCCCAGAGAGTTCTCAACGCAGAGTCACACGCCGAAACCAGCAACAGCTGCAGCACCACGAGAAGTGATGACAACACGGCGCTTTGAGAGCAAAATCGACGACCTGAGAACCAAGCGCGCGGGCGTCGTGCGAGACTACGCGTCGATTACGCAGCTGCGGCACGCGAGCGTGACGCGCAAGAGCGACTCGCTCAGCTCCATCTCGCCCACGAGCTCTCCACGGGAGCTTTCTGTGTCGTCGAAGGCTCTAAACACCAACACCAACACCAACACCAACATCAACATCAACAACAGCGTCAGCAACACGATCACCACCTCCAACAACAGCCATTACTTCCACAAGAGCAATAGCAACAACCAGGCGTATGACGACTTCGACTCACCGAGAGTACGACGGCTGTCTCCGAAAGCAAAATCTTCGACGTCATCACCAGCCACCACGAACACAGCGATCACATACGGCGACTCGTCCACGGAGCTAAGCGAGATCAAGCAGTCGGTGCAGCGCCTACGAGCTCAGCGCGCCCATGTCGAGCAGCTTCGCCAGCACAACGAGCGTTTGAAGGTCCTCGTGACCGAGCAGGGCAAGGAGAATGAAGAGCTCCGACGCGAACTCGACTCGCTGCGCGGTGTTGAGACGGAAAATGTCGGGCTGCTGCAGAGTTTCAAGCTGCTGGAAGAGCGACTGCGGAGCCTCGAAGACATTTGTCACGAGAAGCGCCAGCAGCTCAAAGCGACTCACGACCAGCTCGTACAAGTGGAGACACAGCGTAATCACTTGGAAGTAGCAATGCAGGATATAGAGTACGGCCACGAGCAGCGCATTGCGTCTTTCCGCGCCAAGCAGACCACGCTGGTTGATCGGATACGACAGCTCGAGCGCGACCAAGACACGTTTGTCGCCAAGCAGCAGCAGCTCGAAGAGCACTGGCGCAGCGAAGTGCATCACGCGCGACAGGATGCAAAGACCGAGCAGCAGGATTGCAGACAGGAGCTAGAACTTTCGCGTAAGGAGAACAAGAAACTTACATCCGAAGTCGCTGATCTCGAAGCCCAAGTTCAAAAACTGCTCGCAACGACTGTGCGGCAGACGACCATGATCGAAGACTGCGACCGCGTGCTGTCTGAGGCGAAAGCCCAGCAGAAGACTGCCAAGGCGAGCTATCACGACCAACTGGAGCTCAACGGCCGACTGAAGGAGCAGATGCAGCATCTGGAAGCCCAGCTAAGCACGCTGCAGATCGGAGGCGAGAGCGACCGAACTGCCTACGAGAAGCGGATCCTAGAGATCGAGAGTAAGTTGACCAAGCGCAAAGACCGGATCGAGATCATGCAGGTGGCCTTACATGAGAAGGACAAGCAGCTCCAGGCGTCGCAACGAGAGATAGCCTCGCGGGATCGCAACTCCGAGCACATCCAAGAGGTACGTGGATGACTTGTATGTAAGGCAAACAAGCCTGGGGTGTGTGGGAGATCTAAGTGCTCGCGTGGTGTGCTGATCAAGCAGCTGAATGCCGACTTGAAGCGCCGCGAGAAGACGTTGTTGAGCGAGATCTCAGAGCTGCAAATCGCGCTGGGGGTGAGTTCACTTCTCGCAGTTTTGCAAAATGGCATCTAACAAGCACAAGCCATCAATTATCAGGTGTTGACAATGTCGCTTGCTGGGTTCGCTGACTCGCGTGACTGCATTGTGTAGGACGTGACCGATGAAAAGAAAATCCTGACAGAGCAGATCCTAACGCTTCAAGGTACCAAACGAACGGAGCTCGTGTCGATCGATTGTGGTGATAATGTTCAGATGTGCTGATTCGATTAGGTATCTTGTGTTTGACAGAGCAACTGGAGACCGAGCGACGAGATCGGTCGAGATGGGCCACTGCGCGTCTGAAGCTGCTTGCCGAGTTTTGCGATGAGGAGAACAAGTTGAGCTCCGCATTGCGCTTCAGCTCGTCAGTTCTCGAGCACCACGAAGATCAGCGAGGGCACGAAGAGTTGGACGACGACGACGATCAAATGAATAGGTCCATCGTCTTTGGCTGAAGGCGACAATGTTAGTTTGTCAAATCAGTTCGACGAGAGAGTAGCATCTTCACACGCAGGTAGCAAAGACACGCATTCATGCAAGTACATGCATACCACTTACGCACTGGACGACTCGATGCTCACTCGTTTGGTTCGATCAGCTTGCGCACTCAGTCACTTGGATTTAAGTTATCGTCTCTGCTGGTGATCTGTCGTTGTCGCCGTGGCTCACGCACACACACCTCTTTCTCACACTATCGATTACAAAATATCTACACGTCACAGTTTGCATTTCATTCCCACTGGGACAGAAACAAAGGGCACAGAGTTCCCAGCGTCAGCATAATAATAAATGGTTTGGTTCCCCGCTCACGCGTGAGGAGGAGGCAGGGCGGGAGAATGGAGGGTTTTCTTTACCTCGTCCACGTTCGACACCGGCGCGTAGGGCTGCTTCGCAGTGTGCAGGCGGTTGCGCACCATGTTCTTGAGATCGATCACCTTCGCGTCTTCCTCGTACTTGGATGACTTCAGCTCGCTGATCTCCGGCGATCGGTAGCGTTTCAGTAGCAGCGACGAAATCACCACCGACACGGACGAGAACGCCATCGCGAGACCTGCGCACGCTGGCGGCATCGTCGAGTGCAGAATCGGGAAGAAGATCCCTGCGGCAAGCGGAATGCCCACGAAATTGTACGCGATCGAAAAGAAAAAGTTGAGGCGAATGCGCGCAAACACGACGCGTGCAAGGTCGAGCGCCACGACGACATCAGCCAGGTTGCTCTTGACTAGGATCATATCGGCTTCTGCCTTCGCGATCTGAGTGCCCGCGCCAATCGCCATGCCGACGTCGGCTTGCGCCAGAGCAGGAGCATCATTGATGCCATCGCCAACCATGCAAACCACGCGCTGCTTTTTAGTGGTCGGAGAGATACGGGACTGCAGAGCCTTGATCTGCGCGGCTTTCTCGCCAGGCAGCGCGATCGCCTTCACGTGGTCAATGCCCATCCTGCGCGCAATCGAGCTCGCCGTGCGGATGTTGTCGCCAGTGATGAGCCACACGTCGACTCCCATCGACTTGAGGTACGACACGACCGCGTGCGACTCGGGGCGAGGCGTATCCGCGAGCGCGATGACGCCAACCAGCTTCTCGTCAATGCAGACGCACACGACAGTCTTGCCTTCCATCTCGAGCTCGTGCATCTGCTCGCGAATCTTCTCGCCGATCTCGATGCGCTTCTCTTCGCAGTATTCCGGGTTGCCGACCATCACGCCCACTTCCTCGGCACCAAACGCTTTTTCCTTCCAGCGTGGGACCACGCCTTGGATGCCGCGTCCTGGGACAACGTTAATCTGCGTTGGTTCCTTCAGCTGCAGCTTCTCCTGCTCCGTCGCAGTCAGCACGATCGCCTTGCCGAGCACATGCTCACTGACGCATTCCAGCGAGCCGCCGTAGTAGAGCACTTCGCGTGGCGTGACACTGCGGTCCGAGATCACGACGTCCGTGACCGACGGGTGGCCGACGGTCAGCGTGCCAGTCTTGTCGAACACAATCGTGTCCACGTGTTTGGCAATCTCAAGCGCACGGCCGCCCTTGATGAGAATGCCCTTCTTCGCGCCGACACCACAGCCAACCATCACGGCCGTTGGAGTCGCAAGACCCAGCGCACATGGGCAGGCAATGACGACTACCGAGATCGCAAACAAGATCGAGATGAAGAGGTCGTTCGAGTGGCCGTCTTCTGGGTTCAGTCCAAGCTCGAGCTTCCACTGGTGCGGAATCGAGTCAGTCGCGAGCAAGATGTACCACGACAGGAACGTCAGCATCGACACTGCCAGCACGAACGGCGCAAACACGGACGCGAGGCGGTCAGCGTACGCCTGGATCGGCGCTTTGTGCAGCTGCGCATCTTCAATGAGCGAGCAGATCTGGGACAGCGCGCTGCTTTCGCCGCCAAAGCAGCTCGACTCGATCACGAGCGTGCCTTGCTGGTTGATCGTCGAGCCAAACACGTAGTCGCCTGGGCCTTTTACGACTGGCATGCTCTCGCCCGTGAGCATCGACTCATCGCACGAGCTCGTGCCGCTCTTGACAATGCCGTCGGTTGGCACATTCGAGCCTGGGGCGATGCGCAGCAAGTCGCCACGCTGCACCAGCTCGATCGGGATCTCGCGGTCACTCTCTCCCTCGACAATCAGGATCGCGGTCTTCGGCTGAAGCTTCGCGAGCTCCGACAGCGCATCAGCAGTTTTCCCTTTCGCCATCGACTCCATGTACTTGCCAAGCGTGACAAACGTCAGCAACATGGTCGACGACTCGAAGAAGTGGTGGCCGTGGTAGTCTTTGCTGATGCCAGAGCCAACGAACGAGATGAAGCTGTACAGGTACGACGCCGTCGTGCCGACGATGATCAGGAAGTCCATACCCATCATGCCGTGCTGCATGCCTTTAAACGCCGCCACGTAGTATCGCTTGCCGATCCAAAACTGCACGGGCGTCGCGAGCAGGAACATCAGGAGCAGCTTCAGTGTAACGCCGTTGAAGATCTTGGTCATCAGGAAGTGGTGCACCGCTGGAATGTATCCAAGCACCATGTGGATGAGCATCGCTGGCAGCGAGAACATGAGCGCGGACAGCAGCAGCTTGCGCCACTTCTGCACCTCCGACTTGCTCATCGCGTCTTGATCCGAGTTGCCCGAGTCGATGTCTGCTGTGTACCCGAGCGACGTAAGGCACTCGATGACGTTTCGTGGACCCGTGGTCGACATTTGCTGGATGTGGACAACAGCTTTGTTGAGAGGCAGGTTCACGGCGACCTTCGCGACACCGGGGAGTTTGCTCACTGCGCGCTCGATCTTGTTCACACACGCGGCGCAGCTCATTCCCATGACGGTAAACTTGAGCTCAATCGTGTCGCCTTCACCAGATTCGACCATGTGTGAGTATGTCGCCTTGTAGCCTGCGTCTTCAATGCACTTCGCCAGCTCCACCTTCTCGTCCTGAATCATGTCGCGGTCAAAGACGACCTCTGCTTTCTGACTGATTAACCCCACACGGCAATCGATCACGCCTGGTTTCTTGTGCAGAAGGTCTTCAATTGCCTTCACGCAAGCAGCGCAGCTCATGCCTTCCACACGGAAGTACACGCGCGGGTTGGGCGTGTCTGTAAGATCCATGACCACTTCTTCCTGCTTCGCAGCCGCCGCTTTCTTGGCCTGTGCGATAATCTTCATCGCCTTGACGGAGTCGTACTCGCTCGCAGTGAAGCCGACGCACTCGACCATGTCGATAAGCTCTTCCAGGTTCGTGCTTCTTTCGTGGGTGAGCGTGACCGTCGCAAGGCGCTTGTCGAAGCGCACAATCGCGCTCAGCACGCCATCGACGCTGCGCAGCGCGTTCTCGACTGTCGATCCGCAGTTCTTCTGGCACATCATGCCTTCCACGAGCAGCAGCAACTCGAGCGAGTCCTTCTTGTGCGCTGCATTGTTCTTGAGCGCCGCACCGAATCCGACGCACTCGACTGCGTCAATCAGGTCGTCCGCGCTCAGCTGCGCTCCTCGCGCCGCAACAACGCGCGCGCTCTGTGTCTCGAAGCTCACGGTCGCCGACGCGACGCCCTCGACGTTACGCAGCGCGCTCTGCACGGTCGTGCCGCAGTTCTTCATGCACATCATGCCCTCGATCACCAGTTCGTAGACGACATCGACATCGTTGGCCGCGGGGCGACGCTGCTGCTCCAGGTCCGGCAGCAGCTCGTGGGTCGCAGCGTTCGCCGTCATGAGCACTCAGTCAGGTGACGTTGCTTGGCTGTGTGTGGGCAGGATGGAGAATGCAGAAATGGGAAACAGCACAGAAAAAAACCGCTCTTGTCGTAATCGCCACTTCGTTTTCGTCGTTTTTCGACCATGATTTCTGCCTGTTTGTTGTGGTGTCGTTATGTCGGAGTTGACAAGAGAGATAGGTTGCGTCGGGTATGATAAGAGCGTGATAAGAGCAAAAAGCTCTTCTCTTGAAACAGATGTTTGTAGACAGCATACTGAAACCAAGAGAAACGCGGAACTGGCCACTGATCCAGCTGGCTTTCCAAAACGAGTCGACCTCGTTCGTGAGGCACAGAAATCGAAAGCGCTGTCTATATGTTTGCAGAGCACCTTGCTCGAAAACAGGAGGCGCTGTGCGTCTGCATATTGTCGACTGGTCAAGATGTAATGTTTCATGGATGAGGACGAGCCATCCAGCATGTGCACGACGGCCGCTGGATCCACAAGGTCATCACAGTCAGCAATTGGCTTGCTTCACGCTTGCTTGGCCACACTTACTCATTTGGTCCCCTTTGAGTTCGGTGGCGCTCGCTTCACAACCAAATCGGGCGCTGATTGGGCCGAGCCACACGCGCTGCATTCGTGCACCCAACAATCCACCTGAGTAGGCTGCTCGTCTCACGGTCTCACGATCAGCACCAACACATCGCTGTAATCCGTGCCATTATCATCATCTTCATTTTGCTTGGCCGGCACTGTGAGAAGCGCAATTGCATTGTGGCTCCGGTGCGAAGAGCTCAACACTACGTGTATGGGCCAAAATGCGTCATGCGATCATGAACATGCTACAAACTCTGTCAATACGATGAGAGAGGGAGACACGCAGGCATAGAGTTCTCAATCCGGCATTGGTTGGCTGGTGGTGAAAACATTCAGCAATTACGAAGAGGTCTACGGAGAGAATATGCTCGAGGTGTTGTCGGTCGACACTTGCGACCAGATGGCGTCCGACGCCAGCAGCGACGACTCGACGCTCATCTTGCGCTGCTTGAGCGGCGTCTGCTGTTGAGCTTGTGGCTGCGGCTCCACTGCGCTGAGCTTCTTGCGCTGCTTGCGGCGCTTCCTCTTCGCGGCGCTCTTGCTCTCCGTCGGCGCGTCGCCTGCTACTGGCGCTGCTGTTGCTTTGCTCTTCAGCTTCTGCTCGATAGTTTGCACATTGGTCTGCTTGCTCTTCTTCAGGCGCAACGCCTCGATCGCGTTCATGATCTCTGCACGCTGGGTTTGCATCAGCACAGCCGCCGCGGCGTTCTTCTCTGTCAACGGCTTTTTCGCCCGCGAAGACTGCTGCTGCTGTTTCTTGCTCGCTTGTGTAGCTTTACTCTGTTGCTGTTGCTTTGGCTTGGTGGCGGCAATATCGACAGCAGGTTGCTCAGTCACAGAGAGCGATCGCTTGCGCGTCGCCACGACGCCAACCGGTGCCGCAGGCTTCTTCACACTCTCAACAACGACCACGCGGCTCGTGTCGTCGCTGCCTGCTTCGCTGCACTCGAACACATGCTGCTGCATCGCCTCGGCGGTCACGAGCTTCTTCTCGTCGCAGCTCACGCAGATTTCGAGTGTGCGCACGCTCGCAGTGCACACCTTGCGGTGCGCTTTGAGCGTTGCAATCGAGTCAAAGTTGTCGAAGCACAGGCTGCACTTTGGAGCGGGCGGCACATGCACATCGAGCACATTCATGACCGAGTCGATCTGGAAAGTCGGGTTCGCGAGCGCCATGCGCTTCATGAGCTCGTCGTACAAGTGGATGAGCACGAGCGCGTCCGCCGCCGCGTAGTGGAGCTGACCGGGCGCGAGCGGACGGCGGTTCCAGTTAGACGTCTGCTGCGTCTTCGTGAGCTTGCAGTGAAGGTAGAGGAACACGAGCTTCTGGAGACTGAGCGGAAAGTGACCGCCGCCCACCAGCGCAATCGACAGGTCATTCACCTCCACGACGCTCTTCGCGACGCGGAAGCACGAGGCCTTCGGGTACGCGAGTGCGAGCTCCTTCAGGTCCTGATAGAAGCCCTGGCCGAGCTTCACGATGCTCTTGGACAAAAAAACCTCGCACAGCGTGCTGTTATACATCTTGGGCGGCAGGTTGAGCAAATCGAGCACGAACACCTCCTCCTTGCCCTCGGCATCGCGTGCAGCGATCTGCAGCAGGCTGCACGGGTTCTGCTTGGCCGCCTTGTAGAACACCGGCTTCGTCTCCTATAGTAAATGGGATACAAAATCAACCCATCGAGTCAGCTCAGGATGCCAATCGCCAGCAGCTACACCCAGCACCACAACCAATAGTTCATCGAGAAGCACATCGATGGCCGAACGCACCGTGTCAAAGCCCATGATCGTAGCCTTGCGCAGACGGCTCTCGCAGTACGCCCACTTGTCTTTCGATGCCACGAAGTGAATGGTCTCAGCGGGCTTCTTGATCGTGTACGCCGGGCTCTGGTTGATCATGAGCATGAGCGGCTTCATAGCGACCATCGTGTCCTGTAGCTACTGCTGCTGTTGTTATAGTAGTGATGTGTCGTGGGAGTGCACGTGCGTTGCTCTCTCACTTCTTCTTCCTCCTGCGCCGCGTCGTCCGCATCCGCTGGTGTACAGCGAGAGCGAGCGAGGCAAACGAACGTCTGTCTGAGCTCGCTCGCGGGAGATCGCGCAGCATGCAATGACCAATGGCTCAGCAGTACGATAGCATACCTTAATAGAGGCTCGTATTGTGTTGACCACATAGTCAACCCAACGCCTCTCAAAGATCCACTGCATCGTCTGAAAGCGCGCCTTTGATGGCAGTTCGGTCGTCATGCATCCACGATTAGAATAGCGAGCCGTCTTACACGTGCGCTTGAGCAGCAGCCCTCAGATGCATCGCGTTTAGACGTACAGTAGTATTGCATTCTCGCGCTTCCTCTTCGCTTTTGTTGATCTGTGCGCTGCATGTCTAGATGCGCTAAAGCCATCATCGCCATCACCAGAGTCTTATCGCTGAAAATGGCATTGCCACATCCGATCGCTGTCTCGCCAAGCCATCGCCACGAGCTTTCTTCGAACACGACGAACTCTATTTCCAGTTTCGGTCTATCCTCTACTGAGCACACACGAAGAAATGAAATGCATCACTCCGCTTTGCTGCCGACTCTAGACAGCAAAAATAATCTGAATGCGCTACTGACCGCTCGAGCCTCCCCGTGTAAATGCCATCGGTGGTGGATGTCCTTGCGCTCTCCTGACGAAGAGATAAAGAATATTGATGGCTGCATTCACGTTGCGGTCCCATACGCTGCGAGAACATGCGTTGTTGGTACAAACGCGCAGCGCCCAGGACGGTCTTCCTGGTGAGGGCTCCGAGAGACCATCCATGGACTGATGACAGCAGCATGACAGCTTTGATGTTCGGAACTCATCTTGGTCAATAGTCGGCACTCTGGAGCCAACTTTCCTTCGCAGTGTTGTCGTGGGTATCGAAGTGGCGCTCTTCACAGATGCTGGAAATCGCACGTCTCCCCACACTACCAGTGTTTGCTTTCCGCCCGCGGTGAGGTCCGAGACGATTTTTTCGTAGGCTTGCTGCCGACGAATAAAG
>JAADXK010000146.1:0-39736 GCA_023337805.1 Globisporangium barbulae | reverse complement strand
TGCTCGACAGCGTCTTGTAAGATCTTCTCGTTGTTCAAGATCTGCTGGTTGAGCGAGTCGTACTCGCTCGTCATCTGCGCTTTCACCGAGCGCTCGATCATCAGCTCGTCTAAAGACTTCTCAGTCATCAGCTGATGAGCATTGGAATTGGTGGTCGAAGCGGGCTCTGATGCAGTGTCTGTTGTGTTGGGAGCTTTCTGATACGTAGACGGTGTTTCAGCTTGTATGTCAGCTGGACTTCCAGATCGTGATTTGGGTGTGGTTGTAGCTTGATCATCGTTTTGATCATGGGACTGCACCACGTTCGACGCAAACTCGGTGTCAGTTGGATCGCGGCGAGTACAATCATCCTTGGAGCTTGAGGCAGCAGTTGGCAGCACCGAAGACCTTGCGTCTTCTGAAACAGACGTCAACGCGGTACCCACCACATTCTCTGGTTTCTGCTTATCTTCGCTATCTTTTTTACTGATCTGCGCGCCAGATGATGCAGGTGTGTTATTGGAGGATGAAGAAGCAGTCTTCGATTTCGATTCCGACACAACCCCGGTAGCAGATTTAGCGGCCCGCTTTTGCTGGTCATCGGTAGTAGCATTGGCGCTGCGGCTGGAATCGTTAAGGGCACTTGTACCAGCTTTGGTACTACTGGATTCTTTCACGCCGTTAGTAACAGTTTTGCTCGGCTCTTTGACGCCATTAGTACCAGTTTTGGTGGTGTTACTGGGCTCTTTGGGACTTGCCTTCTTTGTTTCTTGCGACGAACGGTCTCGATGACTCTCTTTCTTGTCAGCCACTGAGCGATCGTCTGGAACGAGCTTCCGCAAATCACGCACTTTGGTCTCCAGCGCTTCAAGGCGATCAGTAAGCTTCAAGTTCCAATCGCGTAGACAATCGAAGCAGTAGCACTTCATGTACGCAGTGACAAATGACCGAAAGGACGCCCCTGAAGCTGGCAACTGAGCTCTGCAACGACCGAAAGGGCGCCCCTGAGGCTGGGAGCTGAATTTGACACTACCACCCGGCGACCGCGCAGAGGGAGAGCTTGATCGTTTCGAGTGTCCCGAATGAGAAGCCGAAGTAGATGAACCACTGTACTGGTGGTCTCTGCTGCTGCTGCCATTGCTGCTGTGCTGTGAATGGTGCTTCACATGCACCTTAAGCGGCGGTCGGTCATAGCTATCCGAGTGAGGTGAGAGACTTCTCTTCCTCACATAGCCTCCGCCTCCTCGCTCTCCATTTCCGTCTTCCATTGCCGCTCTTCCTCTTGGCTCATAGTCACTGCTATGCGTATCCTTGCTCGCACGGGGTTTGTAATACGGCATAGTTCTCGAGTTCGCGTACGCGGTGCGATAAACGCGTTCTCGATCTGGCTCGTTGCGCAGGCCACTAAGAACCACGCCTCGTCCGCGCAGCCACTCCTGCAGTGACGCTTCGTATTCCTGTTCGCTCTCACCAGGCTCGAGCGCTACGGGGATCGGCACCACGTCACCGTCTTTCACCACCTCCAGCTTGAGCTTGAGCTCGCGGATCCGCTTGAACTCATGCAGCGGCAGCATTTTCTTGCGTAGCAACCTTTTGCGCTTCCAATCGCGGTTGCGGCCACTCGTTTCACCGCTTGCAACAGAGCCAGTGGTGCTCGACGCGTCGCCTCGCGCACGAGGCGGCAGCGTCACATGCAGCGGCGGGTGCTGCGCATGTACGGGCGACCCATGGGGGCGATACTGCTGCTGGTGATGACTGTGGGCCGGCTGGAAATGCACTGGCGACTCGTGTCGATAAGGCTGCTCTTGGTGCTGAGGCTGGTGATGCTGCTGGTTGTCCAAATGGGCATGATGAATCGGCGGGTCACGGTCGTGTGACGGACGAAGACGTGGGTTGCGCGATGGGCTGCGGCTTATGCGTGGATCTCTAAGCAGATCTCGCAGCGGACTGCGCAGACGAAGATGAATATCGCGCGGTGGACTGCGACTCATGCGCGGGTCTCTGGGAGGACTACGCGCGAGGCGCGGATCTCTGGGCGCGCGCACGTGGATCGGATGGTGCGATGCGGACGCAGAAGACGGCGGCGAGCGGTCGCTCCAGTACGGCGCTGATGATGATGGTGGCGGCAGAGCGCGGTCCATTTTGCTTCCTTTCTCTTTCTTTCCTTTGCTGGCTTGATTGTTGAAGTGGCGTTTGCCAAATCTTGCATCTTCACGAAAACCTGTTTATCGTGCGTTGTGGAGGTGCGCTGGGCGAGTACGTTGTAGAAAGGATTCGACAGATCCATACAATTGCCAAGTTCAAAACGATTTGTATTCGTCACGGTGACGTTAGCATGACAATGGCCAGTGCTACTCTTTACTATGCTCACAGCTGCTGTTCGTGGTTCTTGAGGTACGTGTAGAGCAACTGAACGCCGAAACCCGTGGCACCCTTCGGGAAGTACGACTTTGGCGCGCTGTAGTTCGACGGACCTGTAGGTACGAGAATGAACAACAGACAATCTGCTCAGTACCAAGGTTCAGTCCACCAACATACTCAGGACTATGGCACCCACCTGCGATGTCGATGTGAGCCCAGTCCACGTCCTTGTCGATGAACTGCTTGAGGAAGGCCGCGGCCGTGCAGGCACCACCGTAGCGACCCTTGCCCGTGCTGCGCGAGTCCGACTGCGAGCCCTTGAGCTCCGCCGAGTGCTCGGGCAGGATCGGCAGGCGCCAGCAGCGCTCGTACGAAATGGTGCCCGATTCCTGCAATCACAACAGCATAAAGTGGAATGCATCATCAGTATCAGCGCCTAGGTTTCTCCACCAGCTATTGAAGATATACTGGGTATCTACCTGCAGCTTGTTGGCGAGGTCGTCCGAGTTCGAGAAGACACCGGCGCAGTGTTCACCCAGGGCAACTGCAGTTGATTAAGAGCGTCACACAAAATCAGTCAGCACCTAACTCGAGCGGACTCATAGTATGAAGAGCTATCATAGATTCTCGCACCGATGCAGGCACCAGTCAGCGTCGCGACGTCGATCATCTTCTTCGGCTTGTACTGCTGCTGCACGTACGACAGCGTGTCGCCCAGCACGAGGCGGCCCTCGGCGTCCGTGTTGTTGTTCTCCACCGTAATGCCCTGCACAGACATTTCGCCAAAGCACAGCAACAGTGAGATACAAATCATTTTACAATACCAACATGACACACTCTCTCAGAGCTCTTACCTTGTGAGACTTGACAATCGTGTGCGGCTTCACGGCCATGGAGCCGATCGCGTTCTCCGCCATCGCGAGCGCGCACACGATGTTCACCTTGAGTCCGAGACGAGACGCTGCACGCACAGCGCCGAGCACCGCCGCCGAGCCGCACATGTCGGTGTGCATGTCTTCAATGTAACCGCTGGGCTTGAGGTTCAGGCCGCCGGTGTCAAACGTGATGCCTTTGCCGACCAGTGCGATCTTCTCGTCCGAGTCCGGGTTGCCGCGGTACTTGAGGATCACGAGGCGCGGAGGGCACGTCGCGGCCTGGCCGACACTCAAAAACATATTCATGCCTTCCTGCTCCAGCTCGTCACGCTGCAGCACGCGCACCGACATGTTGGGCAGGTCAGCTGACGCGCGCGCCACTTCCTCCATGAACGCCGGGTTCATCACGTCCGAGCGCTCGTTGCCGAGGTTACGCGCAAAGATCGTCTCCTCGCCGACCGTGATTTGCTCTGTCACATTCTAGCGTCATTTAGATCACGTGTGAGTTGTTGATGAAGAACTCGCGGTTGTTGGTAAGCCATAAGACTATGAAGAGCTCAATGCAGACGTACCTGCTGGAACTCCGCGCCAGCCTGCAGGAAGATCTTCTCAAGCGGCAGCTTGAGCTTCTCTTCGCCACTCTCGTCCTTCTCAGCAGTCAGGTACTTGTCGAACTGGTAGTTGGAGAGGATCGATGCCTATAGAAGTCCCAGAATCGCAAAAAACCACAGCGTCAGAGTTACAATATGCTTCCTCGTAAAGCCAATGCTAGCGCACCTGCGAGATGAGCTCGACGACGCGCCCTTGCGTAAGCTTGGAGTCCTTGAGCTCTGGCACGTGCAGCACGACGTCCTTGGCGCGCTTCGCTTTGAGCGCGCTCAGCACACCATGCGTGGCGTTGCGCAGCACGTCTTCATCCACTTTCTCCGCCGCGCCGAGTCCGACCAGGAGCACGCGCTCGCTGGCGTACTTGTCGTCGTCCGAGCTCGAGTACAAATAGAGCTTCTCCTGCGGCTTAGCGTGGAAGTCCTGTAGCGCGTGCTTGGACACTGGGAACGGCAGCGAAGCGGCCTGGATGTCTGCGCCGGCGTCCGACTTGGTCACGAATAGCACGCGCGTCGTGGACGGCAGCGCATCCGTTTGCGGCAGCAGTGCAACCTGGCCCTGCACGCGCTGCTGCACGAGGCGGTGCGCTGCATCAGAGCTGAAGAAGCGCGCGTGGGTGGCGGCACGCAGCGCCGTGCGCAGCGAAGGCATGGTCAGCATGGTGAGCGTCTTTAACGGCAAAATGGCAAATGATCGTGAGGTGGTCGTGTGATGAAATGAGGTTAAAAGTCTAAAAGGGGTAAAGCCCTTTGCATTTTGGCCAAGGGTTCAGGGTTTAACTATCTTCAAGAGGTTTTCTAAACTCCAGCATTAAACCCACATGAAGTTGGGTTGGTTTCTTAAAAAATGGTCTTCACCACAAACTAGAATCGAGGCATGAGTGGCGGCCTCGTTGGCCACATTCTTGATGTCGCTCATTATTAGAGGCTTGTACTCGGAGCTCCGACTGGTAGATGCGTCCACGTGCGCGATGTCCCCACGAAGGACCAAGACATCGCCAAGCTCAACGACCCGAATTTATCGCTTGCTCAGATTAGCCTTCGGGAAACACAATATGACGCGTGCTTGGCGTGAGACCAGTCGTCAGCCTAGGTTGATTGGTAGATAATCTTCGCTGTTGATATCTCGGACGATGGGTAGTCATTCTGTAAGTCCTGCTCCTCCCCACCTTTCACACTTCAGCACGGCCCACGCCTTCACCTCCTAGGCCATACTCCCTCCTCGGCCATGCTCGCTTTCGCAACGATGTGCCGCCAGACAAGCATTTGTAGGTTTCGAAATGACTCGGTCGGCGTCGCTGGGAATGGTGCTCGAAAGCGCTGCGGATCATAAACTGCACCGAACGCCTTCGGGAGGATTGACTCGAAGCGCAAGCTCTCTGTATCCTTAAGCTGTTGTTGGAATCCCAGGCCAAGTCCAGTTGATTCAGTGTGGTGGATTCACTACCTGTGATCACTTAAGCGAGTGCTGGTGAGCAGAGGTCGAGCTGACGATGACCTGAGCACTTGATGACACCAGCGTCAGTTCCAGTGACCAGCGATAGTGTCAGTGTAAGTGTGTGCATGTTTGCATTTGTTGGTTATGAGAGATAACAAGGGTCATTGAGGGTGTGTGCAGTGAGAACCAGGTTGGCGCTCCTGGTTCGTGAGCCAAAGGATAATCAATAGCTCACTTCCAATTTTATCAAGTGCCCAACACCAAACATCTCTCCTCTCCACGACCAAGAATCTCAAAAGCTGTATCCTTAAGCACAGCGTCGGTGCACTCGATGCGGATGGCTTCACGGATCAAACTGATTTTTGGTTCAGATAGAAGTCGTTTCTTTTTAAGAAACGTGGTTGAACTTCTCGTTGTAGAACCTCGTTTCAGTGACGTATTTTGTTTTGTTTAGTGCCATCCGTTTTCGTCAGCTTCATCGACCAGCGCATCAAAATGCGGTGTCTATTGTATGAACACAAGCAATGTGCAGCAATGACTGAGGCGGCAGCTCATTCTCGGAGAGAAGTGATGCAGACGACCAGCGATGACGCGAGTAGCGCGATGGCGCATTCGTCAGCAGACCAAGAGCAGCAACCGGATGACGACCAAAAGCAGCAGCGCCCCACTGCGCTGCTGTTCTCTCTGCAGTTCTTCCTCAGCAACGTCGACCTGCGGTTGCCCCAAGCGGTCAAAAGCAGAGAAGGCATCGGTAATGAAAGCCGAGGCGCGGGCTTCTTGATCGGCTTCCAGCTGCTGCAGTACGAGATCGTGCTCTTTGACGCCACAGCGGCTGCCTCAGATGCGGACGGTGGTGGCGCTGGCGCTGTTGCTGCTGGCGCCGAGACGGACTCAGATGGTGGCCCAGGACGCGTCCTTCTGAAGCACCAGCACGGCAAGTCGTGTCTCTTTGAAGCCGACGCGGACCACCTAGCACTCGACCTGCAGCGAGAATGCGACGCTCCTCTAGCACTGCTAGTGATGCAACCGGACCACGGCAAAGCGCGGCTCGTGGCGTTCGCGAGCGTGCCCATTGAGCTCCACGTCGGGCTTCTTAACGCTTCCCCAGACAGCAACAGAACAAATGGCGATGGCGTGCATAAGGCATCATCAATAAGCCAAGAGATGCGCTTTCGCGTCTGCGAATGGGCGAGCAGCAGCGGGAAGTGGGAACTACGAGATCACTGCAATCGGGTGGTCGGAGTCGCGACGGGGGCGGTGACGCTCTCGTGTCTCGGGCGGAGTCTTGCGCCGCACATTGTGAACGCCATCGGACTCCAGGTGGGCAGAGCTGTGCTTCCTGTGCGAGATAGTGGAGACGCGATAAAGTCCAATCGATCGAGGGTGTCGGTACGAGTCTCCAGCTCGTCTCTTGACTCGAACGAGAGCTCAGGTGTCGACATGAGCAAGCCAGGTTCGAGGGGGAAATCGCGTGCGGTGGCGTTCGACGGAGACAAGAATTGCGACGTCGAGGCTGTCAGTGCAGACAGTGCAAGTAAAGATGATGAAGTGCTGCTTAGTGGGCTTGTCGCAGCTCAGAAGGCCGACATGGCGATCCAATGCGACCAAGAATGGATTTTCGGATGCGAGGAAGCCGATGCTGCTGAAAGAAGCTGCCTATCTCTGAAGACAGCTTCAAGGGGCAATTGTCAGGTGTACCCTGCGATTCGCATCGAGTCGATGGAGAAACACCCGCACACCTACTCGAGTGAGCAGCAGCTGCGACCGTCGCCAGCCAAGACTCGTGCACCACACTTGTATCGCCCAGACCACCACTCCAGCCCGCACAGTGAGCAGCGAAAGAAGAATTCGAGCCACCGTCAGCATGATGAGCTAGACTGCAGTCTTTTTGCCCGCGATCTCCCACCCCCGCTCTTTTTCCACAAGCCCAAGCAGCAGCAGCGGACGAAGAAGAGATGACGACAACTGAGCGCTGTCTCAAATGAGTTCGGACAATGGAATCTTTACTCAGCCAGCACGGGTGTGAAGTCAAAGTGAGAAGATCCATGAACATTGTCATCCAGGGAGCCAGCCTCTCACACGAGAGACTTGAAGCCACTTGAAGATTTTCTTTTGTGAAGCAAGACTTGGCAAAGGGGTTTCAATTTTATTGACCAGTTGTCTAGCCAGCCGGGTGGTAAATACGCGTAATTACCAAGTGGTGCAAGTGGCGAGCGGCCGCCTGACGACTCTTCGCGTCCCTCTTGAAGATCTCGCAAGCGATCACTCTCCGATTTCTCCACCTGGGTGGATGGCGCACACCGCACGCCGTAGCAGCACAAGCACGAGAAAGCAGAGGAGAAGATTGCCATACAAATCCAGGTACACAAGTGAGTGCCTTGCGCTTGAAAAGAGTCGACTGAGCCATGGCGGACGCTCGCCAGGTGCTCAAGGAGGGCTTTCTCAAGAAGCGCAGTCGCAATGCCTTCCCCGCTGCGCGCAAGTGGCAGCGCCGGTATTTCAAGCTCTATGCGAACGAGCTGGTGTACTGTCTGAGCCCGATGGAGCCGGTGGTGCGCCGCCGCGTGCCGCTGGGCCATGACTCGGAGGTCCAGATGACGAATGACGAAGGGTACACGCTTTGCTTTGTGGTCAAGGCGTTCCCGACAGCCGACAAATTTTATCTCCAGGCAGAGAGCGAGCAGGAGAAAAACGAGTGGAGCGACGCGATCTTCAACGCCGCGCGGACGCTGGAGAACGTCGCTCCGGTGCCCCCGCCATCGCCGACTCGGACCAGCGGGCCACCGCCGCCATACCCAGCGAACCTGAAGCGACCTGAATCGCCCAAGCGCGTGCTTCTTCACCTGATGATCCAGAGCGCGCGGAACCTTCGGTCAGCGGATTTTAACGGAAAGAGCGATCCGTACTGTGTCGTGAGCCTCGTGGGCAAGAACGGCGAGCTTATCCGCAGCGAGGAGATGAAGACCGACTACGTCACGAGCAATCTCAACCCAGAGTGGAACACCATGTTCACGATCGGCAACGCCATCGATTTGCATAGCGTCGATGCGATCCAGCTTGAGCTCTGGGACCACGACCACTTCTCGAGAGACACGTCGCTGGGCTTTGTGCGCGTGCCACTGTCGAGTTTCGATATGTCACCCTCGAGCACAGCGCAGTCGGAAGTTATTGACACGTGGTTCCGCCTCGAGCCACCTCAGAAGGCGACGACCTCGCCTCGGCATGCAGCGTCAGAGAAAGCGATGCTTAAGGACTACGGAGAGCTGCACTTGGTTATGAACGTCACGGGGCCAAACCTCATCAACTTCTTCCAGAGTCTGCATTGCGCGCTTGGGCCGCGCAGTCGCATTGTGAACGAAGGCGTGGAGCACTCGGACAACCGCTTGGAGCTGACTGTGCTGGAGGCCAAGAATCTCATCAGTGCCGACTTCAACAACTCGTCGGATCCGTTCTGCGAGTTCACGCTCTTGGACGCCCACAGCAAGCCTATCCGAGGTGAATCGTTCACCACGAGCATCAAGTACAAGACACGCAACCCGACGTGGGACAAGGAGCACCACATCTTCGGCATGCTCTCGACGATTGACCAGGCAGCGAAGCTCAAAGTCCGTGTCATGGACTGGGACAAGCATAGCAAGAACGACTCTCTCGGTTGCGCGATCATCGATTTAGACCAGATCTCGGCATCCAACGCGCCTGTGTGGTACGAGCTGCAACCGGAGTCTGGCATGGCGATTCGAGAGAACCTGGGGTCGATCCAGCTCAAGCTCGTTCTCTTTGGCGAGAGCCGAGGCGAGCGCAACAGACGCCTGAAGATCCACCAAGAGGTCGCAGCGAAGACGCACGAGCAATCTGTCGAGCAGCTGGAGCTGGAGAATGCACAGTACGATCTCCACGATGCTGCGTGCAAGCTCGATGGCGCGCGAATTGCGTGTGCAGTCAACGATTATACCGCGCGTGACCCTCGATTCTACGGCATCAACGGCTGCATCCATGAGCTCAACACTCAGATCCCGAAGGCGCATCAAGAGACCAAGGCGACAGAGGAGGGCTTCCAAGCGCGGGCAGGCCTAGAAGGGCAGGCTGTGCTCGAGGTGACTGTTGTGGAAGTAGTGGTGGCTGCAGATCGTACGAAGACCGACGTGCTCGCGAACACAAACCCATACGCGGTGATTGAGGTCACGCCGGCAGTGTGCGTCGAGGAGTGCAAGCGGACGAGCGCGCCGCTCTCGCCGCAGAAGAGCAAGCGAATCGAAGCATTAAACACGGCTGCTGCGGAATCGCGCAACGCGATGCTGTCAAAGCGCGTGAATGCCGAAGTGGCTACAACTCGCGCAAAGCTCACCAAGAATGAAATGCGCTCTGAGAAAACCATAAAAAGTGATCCAGACCGTCCAGCGCTGAAAGTCGAGGTGATCAGTGGCCATGGGCTGAGCGGCGTCGACCGAGGCGGGTACAGCGACCCGTACTGCACGCTCACGATCACCGACCGCGAGACGGGCAAGCCGATCGAGAGTGAGAAGAAGAAGACTGCGATCATCTCGCGAACACTGAACCCGGTCTGGACCAACGAATTCTTCATGTTTGGCCACGTAAGTTGTGCTTTGTTTAGTGGTGTATGATGATGTTAGTAGGTTGCTAATACTCGCTGCTTGCTTTTGTTCTTCTCTTGTCGGATTAGAACCACCCTCTCGCCGAGTCCGCGATGCTGCTGATCCACGTCAAGGACCACAACAACCTCGGACGCAGTACGCCGCTTGGTCGAGTGCAGATCCCACTCAGCGACCTGTGTCACGCCTCGGCTACTTCAACGTCAATTGCGTCGACAGCACAGAAGAAACGCTACCCGCTGATGCCGGAACCATGGATGAAAAAGCATGCGCAGGACCTCGGAGAGCTCTGTATCAGGACTGAAGTTGCCGGCGACGCCACGGTGCTCGCTGAGATGCTACAGCGGGTGCCCAAGAACTCGCCCGAGAAGCTGCTGAGCTTCCTGTCGTTCTCGTCGTTCACGTCGGACCCCTACATGCAAGGCAGCCAATTGTCGCAGGAGATGACCTCGGCGCTGAACTTGGATGCGCTTCCGGAATACGAAGACCAAGTGACTGAGGTGCTCGAGCGCGGCAAGGAGATCCGAACCGCGACTGTGATTGGCAACAAGGCTAAGTGGCGCAAAGAGAAGTTCCAGCTTTCGTTGTCTTACCCGGGCATGTTTAGCGACACGACAACCGACAAGATTGAGCACTACACGCTCCACTTGCGCGTCCACAGCGCGCGCAATCTGCTTGGAGCGCTGGACTCAACCCCACGACGTAATGCAAATTCTGGCGAGACGGGCGAATACCAGTACCATTACCATCGCCTCAACAACTCGGCGGTTACAAACGCGTACTTCACCGTGATCCCCGTGCTGGGGAACGGCGAGCTAGAGCACCGCGAGAAGAAGCAAGGGTTGACTGTGTACGGGACCCGCAGTCCGCGCTGGCCGGAGCAAAACTTTGTCTTTGGCAAGGTCAAGGACATCTCGACGATCTCGTACCTCTCGCTCCACATCTACACGCGCAATCTGCCTGGTGAGTTGACTACGCCACTCTCGCTACTGTTTGAAGACAAGAAACAGGAGGCGCGCCTCAAGAGACACCAGCTGCACAAGGTGGCTCCGTCCGGCGAGGTTGACGACGACGGATTCGAGGTGCTTCGCTACGACCAACGGGTGCTGGCGTTCCGCGCGTGTCAGAATGGCGGTCGCTTCTTCCCCGCTCGCGTGCAGCGGTACTTTCCGTTCCCGAAAGACGAGTACCTTGTGCTGTTTGAAGGCAGCATCGAGACGATCGATGACATTCGCAACATCTTCTCGATTGACGTGAAGGGCAAAATCAAAGCCATTCGCGCCGATGGGAGTGCCGACGTCGTGCTGACGGAGGAATCCAAGGACGAAAATGCAGATAAGTATTTCAGTGCCGTCCCAGTATCGCTGCTCATGCCCGTGCAGTCGTTCTCAGATTCGATCGAGAAAACGTTGGCGAAGCGGATCAAGAAAGAGGAATTGGAGACGATGCGATGGAGAAATCTCAAGCACTCACTCTCGGCGCTTAAGGTGGATGTGCTGTCGGTATCGGACCTGTCCAAGGAGGTCAAACGCCCCGGATGCCTCATGACTCTTGTTGGGAATCCAAACGCCTCGACGAAGAAGTCAAGAAACCTCGTGACGGTGCACTCCGACGGGAAGCTAGTGGCGAAGAAAGCAATCTCTAATTTTGAGTGGGAAGCTGGCGAAGTCTACGAGCTGCCAGTTGCCCACGATGCCGCGAGTAAGAACGTGGACGACATGCACTACTTTGAGAACAAGTCGATTGTGTTTGGTGACATTGAAGACGAAGACTCGGGTGAGGATGAAGCCACGACGACAGCTTCACAGCAGGAGTTCGTTGATGACGGAGCCGACATTCTCGTACACGTGTCCAGCATTTTGATCCGAGTTGTAGACCAGGGTGAGGACGAAACACCCTCGTCAAAGCATCGAGCACTTGGATACGCGAAAATCGACCTTGCTGCGCTCCACGACGGCGAGCAGATGCTGCATCTGCAGCTCATCCCAACCGAACAAACGCCGTATTACAAGTTTGTCGGATCCGTGCACCTGCACGTTTCCTGCATCGATGCGGCAAAACAACAAGAGATCTCACTTTCGAAACCCGGTGAAAAGAAATCCAAACAGACCAAACTTGTCGAGAAAAAGGCTAAGAGCCGAACGACCGTGTGTGGACTAAACGAGTGGTACAAGCGCCGTCAGGCATCCGAGACTCACTCCTCTTCGCTCACAGCTTCGACTCGTTTGCCGAGCCGCATTGAGCGTCGAGCGGTGCTGAGATCATCGCTGACGCCCACTGAGAATGCGCAGATCGACGCCTTTCACACTGTGCTCGTGACCATCTCGAAGCGCATCGTGAGCATTCTGCGCGAGATCCAGCTCTTTGAGCAGTTTGAGGTGCTCAAGACTTCGGAAATGCCCAAGTTTCGCCACGTGCACACGGTCAACGCCGACCCAAAGAGCGAGTGGCTTGGGCGCATGATCAATCAGATGAAAGTCGAGACGCGGAAGGACATTGTGCTGCATCTCGAGATGGAGTTGCTCGACCTGGCTGCCTCGGATCTCTCGCGAGTGTACCCTGCTGCTGATCTGTCGCGTGACGAGTGGCTGAAGCTTCGCACCGTTCGCCAGCACGCTCTCCAGAAAGACGGCGGATTCTTTACCCAGGATCGCACGAGTGCGCTCGTTCTGCTGCATCCAAGTTGCTTTACAGGTGAGGGGATGATCTCTTGGATCCTTCGAGCTCCACCAGTGCTCTGGAAGGACCAATGGACAAAGTACTGCCACGACTCTGCACAGCAAAAATCGTGCCTGCTGCGCTGGGAAGATCCCAAGCTCAAGCATAACCCAGACGCAATGCAGCCTCCGGGAGGGCGCGAGGATGCTCTTGTGTGGCTCAGCGCGCTGGCTGACGCTGGGTACATTGAGAACATCACGTCGACTGGATTACTCACCGATGCGAGTCGAAGCTACTACGTCGTGGAGGACAAAACGGACTACTACTACCGCCTTCGCGAGGTGGAGCAGTGGATGAGCAAGCAGAGCCGCGACAAGAGCCTCTTCCCACTGGATCTCGTGCGAGAACTCGACTGCTACCAACCGTCTCACGCAACGTCGATGCCTGCAGCCAAGACTGTAGCTTCTGGACATGTGAAAGTCAGCAAAGAACCTGAATCTACTGGCCACAAGCAAGTGTTTTCAAAGAAGCTGACGGCGCACGTTGATGGCTTCCTGGGCACGCAGAACACGCTCACGAACCTTGTGACCTCCACGTCAGTCATGCTCACCACGGTGAACAAGAGCCTGAAGCCACTGGCCGAGAAAACCAAGGACCTGCTCGACGAAGACGTGCTCTACGACTGGGAGTACTGCATCTTCCTGCCCAGCAACCTGTCGATCTACATGTACGAGTGCGAGGCGTCCTCGTCGCCGTTCGCGGTCATTGACATGAATAGCTCGGCGTGCAATGTCGGGTACAACCTCACAATCGACGCGAAAGGCGGGTGGTTCGAGATCGCGAGCGCAACTATTTTCCTGCGTCAGCCAGGTACTCAAAAACTCGTACCTATGAACCAAGAGCAGGCCGCGACGATGCTCAAGACCAAGAAAGACGGAGCCAAGGTGCTTGAGTTCAAGTCCACCGAGGCCCAGCGGTGGGTCATGGCGCTTGCCCAGGCGGGAGTGAGGATGAACATGCAGGTGGGCCAGCTCGTGGTCATGAAGCAACTGAACGAGAAAGTGCTGCACCAGAAATGCATCGAGTTCGAGACCGAGTACCAGCTGAATGACCTCGAAGGCAGCTTCCAGCGGCTCTTGAACCGCGTCTTCTCGCATCATTTGGAGTCCTCGCATAGCGAGCACGAAGAGAAATTGCGTGAGATGCGTGCGAAGTTGCGCAGCGAGATGAAGAAGTTTGGCGAAGTGAACCACAGCGTGCTCGCGTACTTCGGCAAGGGCAAGCGGCTCAACCCGAAGCCCACGAACGCAAAGAGCTTCACCACCGGCGCACTCTACTCGGGCCGAGTCGTGCGTGTGCGCACTCCGTACACTGATCCCACGTACCACGTCAAGGCTGCGTACGACCGCAACGACACGACCGAAGTCCCGCAGGCCATGGACGAGCTCCTGCACAAGTACAAGGTCAAAGACAAGACGTCGTGGTTGAAGCTGCCAAAGAATCTCCGCGACGTCTTCCTGCTCTACGACATCGAGTACCGCCACTCGAACGAGATCATCATCGAGGAAGGCATGCTCCGAGAACACTTTCGCACCGCTGATGGCGACCTGGACCCAAAGAAAATCGAGGAGTGCTGCACGGACTCCAACGTTGTGTTCAAGCCGAACGACCTGGAGGACTGCATCACTCGCATGGCGGTCACGTGCAGCGGCCGCAAGCCGTTAGGCTGCTTGAAGATCCCGATCAAGACGGTGTCGCCCCACCGTGTCATCGACACGTGGTACCCGCTCGCGCCTGAGAACGAGATGGTGCAGAAGGTGCATCTTGGCCAGATCCGCGTCCAGCTTCGTCTTCACCAGATCAGCCAACTGGTACGAAGCAAACACACTCCCGCGATCCTTGAGGAGCTCAAGGAAGCAGCCACGAAGCCGAGTATCCTGCAGCCGCTCGTGTCGAACCCGCTCAAGTTCTTCAAGGATGTCGTGTACCCTCGTAAGCGCTCGGCTGGATTGCCGAGTGGCGCTGGAGTATTCACGCGCGAGCGGTCGTTTCTCAAACTCACGATCCTCGAAGCGCGCAAGCTACTCAACGGGGACTTCTTCCTGGAGCGCAACCCGTTTGTGAAGATCATTCTGATGCACGAGCAGAACGAGCGAGAGGAGTACACGCTGTTGAAGGCCGACGTGAAGCCCAAGACTCTGAATCCCAAGTGGCAGAACCAAGAGTTCATGCTGGGCAGAACGGAGAACAGCATGCTCAGTGACAAGAAAGCGGTAATCCTGCGCGTCATGGACGACAACGCCGTCGGCGAGATCCAGCTTGGGTTTGTGAAGATCGAGCTCCAGCGCGACAAGGCCGGGTTCATCACTGGTCTAATGCTCGTTCATGCCGACTCGAAGGGGTACCCGACATCGCATGCTCTGCACTTGAACGAGAAGAACAAGGTCAAAGTCGATGCAATGCTTCTTGGGAGCAAGCAAGCCAAGGGTAACGATCCAGAGGTTGACGGGCGACTGGGCAAGCTCCGGTTTGACATTGAGCTCATCCGGAACGAGAATTATGTGGAGGCGACCGGCGAGCTGGCCACTAATCCGTCGAAGTTAGCCGTCTCCAAGCACCTCGATACCAAGTTCTCGGTGGACCTCAAAATCCAGAGCGTGGTTGTCGCTGGGAAAGCAGACACTGCAGCGACAGCCGATACTGTGATTTTCGACTGGAAACAGTACTCGTGTGCCTTTCAGCCGCATGGTGAAGGTGGACAGCGCGTGCTGTACGACGCGCACTCAGAAGACCTGGCGCAGGGCAACAAGTATCGCCTGGGCGACCTTATTCTGCATAGCCGAACGCCTTTCACGGCCGCGGGGGACACATCGACGGGCTCCAAATCGTCGACGAAGCTGCTTGGTCGGACCTATGATGTGTCGAAAGTCGCGTACTTTGATGTCCAAGTGAGCTCTGACTCAACGGGGAAATCGTTCCACGGCAAGTTTGGCCAGAACGAGATCCTCAAGAACCCAGAGTACACTTCCTTCCGTGGCGAAGTCATCGTGCTCAAGGACAAGGACAACAAGGACCTCGAGCTACACATGACGGTCGACTTTGACCTAGTCGGTGTCCACAGAGCGGAGCGCGTGAAGCGCGTGCTGGCCGAGACGTTCCGTCTCGTGGGGATGCCGTTCGACGCCAAGACGATGTCACACAGCGGCTCAAGCAGTAGCTCTAACCAAGTTCATGTGTCGAATAGCGCGCAGGCGTTCCTCTGGGAGATCTTCAAAGTGAGCATCTTTCCTGGCCGCAACGTCACGCAGGAGCTGCTGGCGCAAGTGTGTCGCATGAGCCGCTCGACAAAGTTGCACTGGCGGTTCACGCCGCAGCTACTCTGCTACGCCTTTGAGCACGTCTTTTGCGGCGGTGAGAAGGATCTGCTGACCTATACAGACGCTGCGGCGCTGGATGTGGTGCTGAACCGGTGGTCGCAGGTTCTTTCCCACGTCAGCGAGGCGAAGAAACAGCTCATCGGCCACCTGCACGGACGAGAGACGCCGCAGCTGGTACAGGCGCTCTTCACGAACTGCGACTGGACGGGTTTTGAGTTCGTGCCATCGGCCGCCGCGCCGACTGGTTCAAGTGAGAGCTCAAACAAGGAAATCCTTGTGTCGAAAGACAAGGCGGCACCCGGTGGTGATAGTGAGCATGACAGAGAAGGCGAGACCCTGTTCCAACCTGGGAACCGCGTACACGCAAGTCTGCCATTGTGCAAGCACGCAGGCGTTGCGGTGGACGTGTGTCTGCTGTCGGGCCAGTTCGTGGCAGGAACGATCATCCGCGAGTACGGGGACGACTCGTACGACGTTGCATTCTGCACAGCGGCGAAAGTTCGTGAGGAGAGCGATGAGTATTTCTCGGACGATGATGAGCTCCCGCCACTGATTCCAGGTCAACTCGTGTACGCGTGCCCACTCGCAAAGGCGGAGAGCGTTGAGCGTGATGAAGATTCGAGTCCGCACAGCCACTCGTTGGTAGCTGGTCGAGTCGGCAAGTTCGTCGAGCAGGATGACTCGCCACCGCACGCTCAGACCCCATACAAAGTCATTTACGAAGACGGGAAGGAGCCTAAAGAAGAGTGGATCTCGAGAGTCTGTCTCGACTCCATCTTCTCACGTGTAGACGGACGCCAGGTCCATGCGCAGCTGTCTAGAGACGACTTTGTCCGCGTGCTCATGGGTTTTAATGGCCCAGCGGCAGCGAGCGCTTCATCCACTGCTTCACCTACGAAGACTGATGCGAAGGAGAAGTCGGCATCGAGCGGCAGCCACGGTGCTTCGCGGCCAGCAAAGATCACGAAGAGCTATGGTAACGCCCGGTACCGCGTCGAGTACTTGGACGACCAACTCCCGTCGACAGATTCCCACGTGAACCGAGACCGCATTCAACCGCTTACTGAGTGCGTGATGTACGACGGCGAGGTCGCTCATGTGTACCTGGCGCCGGCGGCTTCGAAGCCAGGGTCTCTCGTTGTCAACTACGATCTTTTACTGAAGAATGGTGCGCACGTGGAAGGAATCGGTCGTGAGCAGCTTCGCTCGAAAGAGGAGACGTTCGCCACCGATCGATACCTACTTGGAGCAATCTTTGCGCCGCAGCTTACAATTCAGGATACCGGTGAGCAGAAACCTCACGTCAGCACCATGGCAACGAAACTGAAGGACCTCTGGGGCAACAACCAAATTGTCAAGGTGTACATGATCCTTCCGAGTCCAGTCGCCAGTGTCCAGCTGCGAGATGCCACGACAAACAAACTGATGCAGGCGAGACTTCAAGAGTGGAGCGAAGCCAAGCCGCGGTTTGTGGACCAGTGCCATGGATACATCAAAGGCGGCAACCTCTCTTCTGCTGAGAAAGCCAAGCTCGCGCAGTTGTACGGCGCTGCAGTCACTCAGCGGTATCACAACAGTCATAACGCCGGCAATGCCCCAGAGGAGGATTCGTTCGAGATCGACAACTGCATGTGTCTGCTGCTTGCACCGCAGCCACGCGTTGAGGTTCACGGAACCATTGCTCTGAGCTCAACGGCGGAGTCGCTGGGTTTGTTCAAGGCTTTGCTTGCTCTGCAACTGAAACACTCTCTCGCTTTCTTAAGATTGGTTCAGAAAATCGTGCGCTCAACAGCGAGCTTCGAGCTCCCTCTAAACCGGAAGGAACGCATTCTTGTGGTTGACAAGGTCGACATCTGCTTCAGCAAGATCCCAGCACAGAAGGTGGAGCTAAACGCACTCACGTCGACGTGTGCTGGGGACGTGATCATTGATGTGAAGGGCAAGAAGACTGTCAAACGAAGCACAGTCGCGCTCAAGACTGTGAGCATCCAGGTGCACTTCCACCTTACGGTACCGCACAACAACAGAGACAGCCTCGCGGCTGCAGTGGCAGTAGCATTCCAGGACGCAAACCAGATTACCAAGCATCTAGGGTCCTGCAGCTCACTGATCCTGGCAGATTTCGGGCTGCACGACTCGCTCGCAGAAACTGTTGACGCCGGCCACGGGATCTGGATCATGGAGAAATCTGGTGCGAATCCTGACGTGGTGGTCGATAAAGATCGGAAATTGGTCGTCGAAGTGATGGACAGGAAAGGCAACAAGGGAACGCATCCTTCAGTCTCTCTAGAACTCGTCCCGTTGGACGACGTCCGTCTGAGTGTGAAAAGTTCAACTAGTGGGACGCAGGAGATCTGCTTGCCTGCTGATAAACTGGAGGCTGAAGCCAAGCTGCGACGAGCCTTGGCCCCTTTCCACGGAGCTAAAGTGGTGAGTGGCCCTCTATTCTATGGCAAAGACCATCCAAAGCAGCAGCAGGTGTGCAAGCCACTCGGTTCGAAGATCGCAGTACCTCCGTACTACGAGATCAAGTACACGGACACAAAGAAGCCTAGCGATATCGTTCCGATCTCTCAGGACGATCTCAAGTCCGATCGCATGCACATACAGGTCGTGCAGATGACGCAGACGTTCGTCAAGAACAAGGCGGACAGCAGCAACGGGATTCGAGCCGAAGTGATGCTCGTCTCCCGCGACTTTGAGCCGCAGATGGCGAGCGAGCAGGCTTTGAAGCCGCCGCATGGCGTGGTGCTGACTCCTACAGGCGAGATTTGCGTTGACATGGCGCGCAACAGGTACCCGGAGAACTCTTCAGTAGAGTTGTTCCGAGGCAAGGATTTAGGTACTTGGGTCCAGACCAAGGATACAAAGCGAGCAGCAATGTTTGGCCACCCAGGCTTCGACTTGGAGCGCGTGGCAGCAGTCAGGATCAGGTTGTTGGACAGGTCAAAGAAGGGATCCGAGACTCTCATTGGCACGACAGAGATCCCAATGGAAGAGATTGTCCGGAGTCAAGTCTGGAGCCAGGAAGAGCACACGAAGCACGAGCAAAAAGTCCAGGCATCTTCGAATACAAAGGAAGCAGGATCAGCAGCTGATGCCGACGTGCCAAACACGCAGATCTTCAGTGTCGAGCGCAAAGAAGACGGTCGTAACGTGGTCGTGGGCAAGATTACGCTCAGCATCGAGCGCACGCATCGCATCTTCAAGGACGACCTGATCCAGGCCAAGAGCTTTGAAACAGAGGATGACCTGTGGACGATCGATCCGTACGAGCTGTTGGTGACATCTCTCAAGCATCACGAGAACAAACTCACGCGCGGCTTGTTAGCCGCTGGTCCACCTCTGCGCAATGGAGGAAGAGCCAAGCTCACTGACCCTTGTGAACAGGAAGTCCAACTGCAGAAGATTCTTAACGTCATGATGATTGCACAGGCGATGGAGAAGATTAAGACCAAGCACGCTCAGTCCAAGGTTGAAAAGCAGGTTTTGGCAAGTTCGTTCTCGTCGTCGAAAGCAGCCGCCACTGGCAGCGTAGGAGGCCTTCACATGAAACACGGACACAAGCTGCAGTCGCCACGCGCGATGGATCAGCTCAAGCACGCGCTTAGGCAGACCAAGGCGGTTGTCGAGGGTACGGCCGTGGAACTTGGGATTATCAACCCCGCGGACCGCCTTCCGTGGTCAGGTGATCGTGTCGTTGCTGAGAAAAAACGGGGCGACATGGTCGTTTTTCACGCAAACGTGGCCACGTCCACGATCCGCCTGCGACGAACGATCTTGAAGCTCTTTGACATGTACCGGTACCGCCTGATCCCGACTTTGCAGGAACTCTACATGCACGACGCCAAGGGCGACGACATTGACGTTGTGGCCGGCGAGAAGATGCTGCGGATCTTTGACGAAGAAGTCGAAGACCTGGACGAAGAGGACCAAGATGTGTACCGGCGAGTGTACCAGCGGCTGCGGCTGCGCAAGATCTGTCAGGTGCTCCACGACATCATGGGCACAATGCTGCGCGTGAAGGTCATGGACCAGAACCCGCACGACCACGATACCGTCGGCACGGCGCAGATCCCGCTGCTCGATCTGATCGACCAGAAAGAGCACTACAATGCCTACAAGTTACTAAAGCCGACTCGCGGACACTTTGCGAACGCATTGCAACTCGAGAATCGTGCCGACCTTGGGCTGCTTGGAGATACGAAGCACGTCTCGAGAACGCAAGGCAAAGTGCTCCTCCGCCTGCGCCTGACGTTCGCGGAGAGCGCACTGCTGGAGCAGGCGATCCACGTCTACAAGTTCCTTAAGGCCAAGTACATCATGCAGCACGAGACAGCGCGTCGTCGCATTAACGCGGCCGTGGTCCCGGCCCAGCGTCGTCGCTGGATGATCGTGAAAGGCTACCTCGACGAGCTCAAGGTGCAGTCAACAGGCAAGCTCCACTGGGAGCGCACGCCGATCCTTCTGAGCCTCGTCTGGGACATCTTTGCCTCACACAAGAAGGCGATCACAAAGTCGGATAAGGGTGAGGTCGACAAAAGCGACGAGCTTCAGGGGCTCGCGGAGAAGGTCGACGAGTACCGCTCGGCAGTAGTCGAGGTGCACAAGCGCTGGGCGAACATCCAGCCGATGCTCGACGAGTTGCGCGTCATCCAAGCTGCCGCGCAGATCCACGCGCAGCGCACCCCGTACCTCTTGGAGAAGATCGAGAGCGAGCTCGAGGGGCTCGACATCGTGCTCAGCACTGCGTGGCAGCATGTGGACAAAAAATGGCAGTTTTTGAAGAGTGCGCTCGAAGAGCTCGTGGTGATGAAGGAGAATAACATAATTCATCTGGGAAGAGCGCCGCAGCTGCTCAACACTGTCTCTCAAAAGTGTAGCAAGGGGCTGAACGACCGGTACGCTGAAGCTGTCTCGAATGTCCAGTTCCGATGGATGGCGATCACACAGCGCGACGGCCCGCTCTGTGAGCTCCGCCTCATGGAGAAGAAGGGGCTGCACTGGCGACGAACGCATGAGCTTGTACTCCTGCTCAACGAGCAGTGCGAAGGCTTTGCAGACGTGGACCAGAGAGCGCTCGACATCGTCGAGAGCCGCTGGAAACAGGTCCAGGAGTGGCTCGATGACGTGCTAGCGATGCACCACGACCACAAGATTGACTGCGAGGCCACGCCGTTCATTCTCAAGAAGATGCACTTGATAGAGCAGAAGTTGAAGGCCGGTGACAGTGTCAAGCATGGGGGGTCTAGCGCGCTGTCACAGCAAGGTGCTACTGCTTCATCGCCCACGAAACGATCACTCACTGCTGGCTTGTCCTCCATGTCGTTGCAAACTAGTGGCGGTGATACTGGCAAGCCTGGTGCTAACCCACCGCCGGTGTCTCCGACAAATCAATCCCTATCGGTAGTGGACACTAGTGAAGTGGATGCTGGTCGCCTGGAAGGGCTCATCGAGTGGTACGCGATCGAAGAGGCCAAGTTTGAGCTCGAGCGCATTCCGCGCCATCGGATCACCACGGACCACGACCGCAATAACTGGCTCCCGTACTCGAAAGATGGCAAGGACACGCGGCTGATGATCACGCAGGAGGAGATGGCGTTCACTGCCGCAAACATCCGTGCAGCGCTGGAAGACCGCGGCGTGATCCCAAAATTCTCGTCGTACCTCACGAGTGCCCCAAACTCCAAGACTACTTCGAGTATCACTGGTGAGGGCACTGCGTCGTCCTCTGCTTCAAGCTTGCCGAAGGACCTCTTGGACGAAATTGATCAACTGGAGCACGCGGTGGAGAACAAGCACGTGGATGACGTCCGCAGCCAAGTGCTCTCCAATCCAGAGCGCTTTGCTGAGCTGTACACAGTCATCGAGAGCCTGGGCAAGACGGACCTGCTCTGGAAGATCAGCCACGTTGTGAACATGAACAAGGAGCTCGAGGTCCCAGCGAGCTTCATAAGGCTACTAGACGAGATGAAGATGCGCCAGATCCCCACGACGGAGATCGAGAACCTCGTGCGCACGCTCACGGTCGTGCTACAGAAGGAAGAGCTGCTCAAGGTCGGCATTGACGTTCCGTCGACGGCGAACTTCACGACGGTGTTGTCACTCATGCACCGCCACCAGGTGAAGGACGTGTCGCTGCCGCTGAACACCGCTGGGATTCAGACGCTGCTTCAGGAACGCGGCATGGACCGCAAAGGCGAGCCCATCTACTTGCGCGGGATGCGCATCGGTACGCAGTCTGTCATCTCGGACGACACGGCCGTGAACACTGCTGTGAAAGCTGCTACAGCAGTGAAGTCGACCACTGCGACCTCCAGTTCACTCAACACAGGTCTTGGACTCATCGACACACACATTGAGCTGCTGAGAAAGTCGCTGCTCTTTGAAGCGCTGCGCAAGCGCAACTCACTCATCAAGACGTTCCCAGGCGAGACCAAGGTGCTCAGTGACGAGCACACCCTGGAATACGCCGAAGTGGACATGAGTGGCGACTACATGACGCTTATCGAGCGCTTCCAGCAACTGCTAATCCACGAGTCGTACACGAAGCGCCTGGCGTCCTATGCTGCGCTCGACCGGTGCATGCGTGCGCTTCTGCGCGTGTCACGGGATCAGATCGTGACAAAAGAAGACATCGCAATCGCTCTCCATGCGCTGGGCAACAGCCAGTACCGGCTGCCGCTCGAGGCGTTCACACGCGACGAACTGGTCGAAGCTGCGAGCCGTGGCAAAATCCGAACGCCGACTGAGCAGATGCTCAACCAGTGTCCACACGGCAAGAACGCAACCGCGATGGCGTTCTACGCTGCGATGTGCCACGCAGCGATGGTGTACCAGGAGCTCACAAGTTTCAGCTCGCGCTTCGACCCGACGACGAACCGCTTCCAGGACTCGTTGCCTTTTGACGATAAGAGCAGCATCGACGGCCAAGTGATCCCGAAAGACCGCAGTCGTCTCGGTCTTAAGGCGACCATCGTCGACTGGCTGCTCGGGTCGGAAGACTCGGCAATGCGCATCCAGCATCAGCTTGGCGCGTACCACCGGCAGCGACTGATCTGGGCGTCAGCGGCGTTCACACTCTGCAACCGGTGGTTCCAGCGCGGCTACGGCTGGTGCGACGACGTGAGCAAAGGTGTCGGCGTCAAGGTGCTGCTGCACAAGCTGCTGATCTTTGAGGCTGCCAACAAGATGCACATGATGCACACGGAGCACCTACTGCGCGAGGTGAACGACAAGTGTACGAACCTGCGTGCACGTGAGAAGACGGCCAAGGAGATTCTCGAGCAGCGGTTTATGCGTAACGTCGAGATGCTCGAGAAGCTCGTGGGCCACGCCGAGAAGTGCATCAACGACCGCAAGTTGCACAGTGAGGAGACACCAGCGCTGCTGCATGCGATCGAGCAGGTGTGCGTCGTGCCCAAGGGCTTGAGCGCGCGTCACATGGAGGCGTACCACGTCGTGACGTCGCACTGGATCCCGCATCGCGCGCGTCTCGACGAGCTCGTCAAGATGCAGAAAGAAGGCACGTTCAGCATCCATCGCACGCCGGAGTTGCTCAACGCGATGGAGTTCCACACGGAAGGTATCGCTGGCGCCAACGAGCTGGACGAAGAGAGCATCTACGCGATGGTGAGCGAAGGCGGCGACATTGTGGGGAACCAGCAGGAGCTGCTAGAAAGGAAGATCGACGAGATCCGGCGCGGCCAGCGGAAGATGCCGTCGTCGCTACACCTCGATCTTCAGGAGCCCGACATGGCCCAAGCTACTGCTGAAGCAGCCGAAGCCGAAGCTCAAGCTCGAGCCCGGGAAGAGAAGTGGAACGAACTCTCACCCTCGAAGCGAATGGTGCAACCGCTTGACCCTCGCCAGAAGTACACGAGCTGGAAGGTAGTGACAGGTGATACAACTGCTAGTGGCGGAGATGACAAGAAGGTCAACAAGGAGTCCATCATGGTCGACACCAAGCCGAAGCGCAAGTCCTCGCTGGGCGACGAAATCAAGGAGCTGCTCAAGTCGCCCTCCAAGTGGCTCTTGGAATCGAACGAGCCCGCGCAACGCATTCGCCCCGAGTTCTTCTTCCCGAAGTCCGTGAGCCACGACGCGAGCCTCACTGCGGCGCCGTCGACAACGTCGGCAAATAAGTGAGTAAGTGAGGATGTATAGATTCATTTGCATGACGCATGTATAGTTCATTCATGTCTTGATAATACACGTATTCTACTTCTATGAAGTTCGTAGTGGGTCTAACGCTCGGGTCCTCTGGCAATTTCCACCATTTTCAACAACGTTGGAAATTGTCGGACAATCAATTTCTAAGAAATCTGGATTAAAAATGTCTGTCTGTATTAGCTTTAGATCGATAGTGTCTCGAGTGCCAACAGCTGCGCTCATACTTTCTGGACGTGTTGCTCCTGGTTGAGAAAGTAGCCGGCCTTGTGCAGGTACGTCGGCGGCAGCTCGACCATGCGGTTCTGGTCCAGGACCTGAGCATAAGTCACACACATGAGCTAGTCAGTACCACCGCTCACATAATGAGCCCAAGCAAATCAAGCCATGAATCAATAGTAAGGCGTACCTTGTTCGAGTAGAGCTCAAAGTCTTCCTCGGTCATAGGGCCGTAGAGCAGGCTCCACTTGCCGTCCAGGAGCACAAAGTAGTAGCGCTCATTCTCGCCGTGCTCGTACCAGCCTTCCTCGCCCTGGATCGTGCCAGGACAGGCGTTCAGGATCCCACTCGAGCTCTTGTGCGAGCGCTCTGTCTTCTTGCCGCCGCCCAGCAGCGACCGCATCTTCTCACCAATCTGCTTGCCCAGGTTCGTCTTGGCCTTCTGCGCCGCGACGGTCGACTCGGTGCGGCTCTCATCATCCTTCTTGCTGCGCGCGCTCTTGCTGCCGTCCTTCGTCGTCGACGACGTCGCTGCGGTCCCAGAGCCGCCAGTCTTCTTAGTCTCTTGCTCGGGCGAGTGATCCGAGATCATCTCCAAGGATCGCGACGAGCCCTTATTGTCGCCATGCACGTCGAGCTTCGCCACGCCCTTCTCGACACCACTTGTGGTCGCTGCTGCTGCTGCTGTGGTGGTGGTCGTTGTCACCGACTCCTTGTCCTTGCCAGACTTACCCCCACGCGGTGTAGTGCTGGCTTCTGTTTCTTGTCTCTTCTTGTCAGTACGGCGTGACGTGCGGGCGGTTGTGTCTCCGTCCTCTGCTTCCGAACCACCGCTGCCGCGGCCACGGTGTCGGCTCCGGTGGCGTGACTTGCGCTTGTCACCCGTGTCGTAGTCTTCGTCCTCGCTCGAGCTCGCCTTGCGGTGGTGGTGGCGCCGACGACGGCGCGAATAGCCCGAGTCCGAGCTGCTGTAGTAGCTCGACGACTCGCTGCCGCTATCAGCACTGCCGCGTCCGTGACCGCGACGGCGACTCCGTCCGTGGCGCCGGCTCTTTCGATGGTTACGTGGTTCACCGTCGTCGTCACTCTCGCTCGAGGCCTCGCTGCTGTCGTGGTGGTGACGGTGCTTCTTTTTGTGCGGCTTCTTGGCTTTCCGGCGCTCCGTGTCGTCTCCTGCACCACCAGTCACGCCTCGCTTCGTGTCGAGTGGTTCGTCCTCGTTATCACCGTGGCGGTGGTGGTGCTTGGAAAAAGATTTGCCCTTCTTCTTGCTCTTGCGAGGCGACGACCCCTCTCCTTCGTCACCAGTGACAGCAACGTCCGCGTCTTTGGTCTTGCGTGGCGACCTCGCAGTGGTGGCACCACTGCCACCCGTAGCAGTGACCAAGTCCTCGGGGTCGCTGCCAGCAGCCTCGAGCTTCTTGTCCTTGTGACGCTTCTCCTTTTTCTTCTTTCGCTTCTCGGCGCGCTGGTTCTCCTCGACGCTGTCGGCGTCCACCGTTGCACCGCTCTCGTCAAAGAACTCAAGGTATGATGACGGCACGTATCCGACGTCATCGGCTAACTCGCACTTGAGGTACCCCGTGCGCTTTGTCGAGAGCACACGCACGACGTCTCCGGCTTTCAGGCTCAGCTCCTCGTCGCCTGAGGCTTTGCGGTTGCGCACCACCCGAGCCAGAACTCCACCGCCCTCACTGCTGCCCTCGTCACCATGCCCCTTCCTGGACGTGGTGCGGCCATTGCTGTTTCCCACAGGCTTGTTCGTGGACGGTGGTGAGGCCCGGGCCGTGTTGCCTCCTCCACTGCCGTCTCCCACTGTCGTTGTGTTGTCTGCGTAGGACGACATGGCACTACCGCCACCGCCCATGGGCGTGTTCGAGTACGCGTCGATCGAGTCATTCGTGAGCCCCTTGACCTGCCGCACTGCCTGTTTGGGCTTCGTCGAGAGCGCCGGCAGCATGGCGAGCGAGACGTCGACGTTAATTCCCTGCAACCACTGTCACTTCTCTCCAGGGTGGCGATCGATGGCCTTGGTCTCTGAGCTGCGCGAGTCGTCAGTCCTGTTACGCTTACCTATAGAAAGCTCACTATCTCTCCATGTGCATCGAAGGCGGTCGTATATAGCCTAGCGAGGATTCTTAATTTACATGTGAATCCTAGCGGGCGATGAAGCTATTCTCGCCGCTCCCCTGCTGCGTGCGCCTATCACGCCATAAGACGCTGGCTGTTACTTGCCTGATCGAGAGCGCGAGGTCTCAGAATAGATGGGAACCAGGCAGACTCGCCGATAGGCTGCGAGCCCTTGTTTCACTGTTGGTGAGCTCACTGAACGTGACAAGACCTGCTATCTTCACTCAAGTGTTTTGTTAATTAGTACTCACATCATGCAGCATGTACGGGCTAGTCTAGGCTAGCCTGTCCCTTGGCTCAACATCGTGCAATGCCATCTCCCATAGGTTAGCACTAGCGAATCGACTTCTCACACCACAGCACCGTGCTACTTCAGGAGTGGCACGAGTTGGCCCTGCTTGTGGAGCGCCTGGAGGTCCGAGTTGCCGCCCACGGACTTGCCGTTGATGAATACGTTCGGCACCGTTCGTTGTCCTGTCAAGAGACATCGATCCACACAATCAGAGTTAGTCCAGCAGCTAGCTACACACACGCTCGCAATCCACGGACGGCGTCAAGTCTCATATGACGCATTCATCTCTCGTACGCACGTACCTGTGAGGTCCGCAAGCGCCTCTTGCAGCGCCTCGCCATGCTCGACCTGGTCGAGCTCCACGAGCACAAACTGCACACCGAGCTCCTGAAGCAGCGCCTTGGTCTTGGCGCAGTACGGGCAGTAGCTCTTGGAATAGACCACGACCTTGTGGCTGGCGATTTGGCTCTCAATGAGTTCGCGCGCGCTCTTCGTGTTCAGCTCCATCTTCTCTCTCGCTTACAGGCAACGTATTGCATTGTGAGCATGGCGCTACTGTGTTGAAGTTGTTGTCATACCGGTTTTACATAGGTATACCGATGAGAATTGATGTGCCAGTTGGAGACAGGATGCACTTAAGTACGAATATCAAGTGTGTACTTGGGATTGTATGGAATCCTCAATCGATATAGACGAAGGGCACATCGAATCGGCATACAGACAATGTGGAATTATATTCTGAGAAAACCGCGTGGTGAAGGATGCCGATCGCGTCCGAGCAGTCGCACGTCATCCGCAGCCATCACTAACGACGTTCAGCTTTCCAATACCGGTGTAAAACCGAAGTAATTATACCGGTTTAACACCGGTACTGTAGTAAAATAGATGCAGCTAGATGATTGGACAAAATACCAAAGCTGGAGATGTCGCGCGAAGGTTGCGTCTGTGTGGCAGATCCCCGCGAACCAGTTGTGTGAGCGAGCGAGACAAAGAACGTGAACAACGATGGTGCTGCTCATGCGCGCGATCCGCGCCGCCGCGGGCGCGTCCTCTGCTCATGCACGAACGCTCTCGGCTGCGCACAACATGCTCGCACAGGCGCGCTTCTCCACGCAATCCAGCGGTGCGTCTCGTGCGATGCGGTGATGCCGCTGCGTCGCACTTTCGCGGCATGCTTTGGTGTCCTGCACGCGAAATGAAGAGCTCATGTCATGCTGACGCTGAGACTGCTTGTGTGTGATCTTATGAACAGTGTACACATGGGGCTCTGGGTCGCTGGGTCAGCTCGGTCACGGTGCGTTCATCAAGTCCGGCATCCGCAATGCGTACGAGGAGCTGTCGCCGAAGCTCGTGGAAGCGTTCGAAGGCAAGAGCATCGTCAAGCTCGAGTTTGGCGCCACGCACAGCGCAGCGAGTACGTGAACTGCCTCAATGCATTACGTCTAGCGTGATTGCCACGTTCTATTTGGCAATGTATGGTGGTGATGCTTATTGTGGTTCCATCTATGTATGTTCTATGAACAGTTGATGACAAGGGCCGCGTGTACATGTGGGGCTCGAACGAATACAACAAGCTCGGTCTGGGTCCGGACGCGAGCGACTTTGAGTCGCTGCCGCGCCTCATGGGCGCGTTCGAGGGCATTGAGATCGTCGACATCTCCTGCGGCGACTATTACACGGCGGCCGTGGATAAGGACGGCAAGATGTACTCGTGGGGTTGGGGCGGCTCGACCATGAAGGGCGCTGGTGGCCTCGGCCACGCAGGTGGCAAGGACGAGCCAACGCCGCGCCTGCTGCGTTCACTTGTGGACCAGGGCGTGCCCATCGCATCGGTGGAGTGTGGCGAGTTCCACACGGTCGCGCTGTCCAAGGACGGCGAGATTTGGGCTTGGGGCAACGGCGAGTACGGCCGTCTGGGCAATGGCGAGACCGACACGTTTGAAGTGCCCGAGCCGATCGAGTTCTTTGCGGACGAGAACGTCGTGTCGATCTCTGCCGGTCGTGATTTCACGTTCGCGCTCACGGACAACGGCGAGCTCTACGGCTGGGGTGGCAACAGCCGTACGTTAGTAGTGGGGTCTAAATGTCTTCATTGTGTTGCAGAAACTTACCGTACTTGCTTGTTCTGATCTGTAGACAACCAGCTGGGCGTGGGTGGCAGCCTGACGATGGACCACTACAATATGGAGGCGATCCCGACGCTCGTCGAGGGCTTTGACGGTGTGCGCGTCAAGCAGTTCGCGGCCGGCTACGACCACGCGGCCGCGGTCACGGACGACGGGCGCTTGTACATGTGGGGCTCCAAGCTTTGGCTCGAGCCGCACGAGATGACGGTGCTCGCGGACGAGAAGATTGTGCAGGTGGCCTGCGGCCGCGTGTACACGGTCGCGCTCTCGGAGGATGGCAAGGTGTTTACGTTCGGCAAGGGCAGTTCCAACTGCCTCGGCCACGGCGACCGCAAGAACCAGCTGCAGCCGCTGCAGATCAGCGCGCTCGCCAACATCAATGTCGTGTCGTACGTAGCCAACCACTCGAGGAGCTTTGAGAGGACGCCTGGCGACCACAGCTGAGTTGCTGACTTGTATGTGTATTTGTGTGTGATGATAGGGTGTCTTGTGGGGACTACCACATGGGGGCGATCGCGACGCCGCACTCGGAGGCCATGGACAAGGACTTTTCCTTCCGCGAGTAAGCCAACAGGGAGCTGTAGTACACCTATAGGCTACACAGCCACTGCCAAGCGATAACAGACTCACGCTCAGAAAGAATACAGATCGATAGAATGCTAGCTTCACGCTCTCTTGCGTCGTGTCCCACTTGACATAGCCAACATGGGTACAGTCGCAGGTCCGGTAGCGACATTCACTCCAGGTATCAGCGATCTTTCCATCTTTCTTCAATCAACCAGTCCGGCATGACACTGGTCAAGACGATGAACAGCTCGCAGACACTGGGGCTGCTGCTGATATCGCTCAGCGTGCTGGTCGCGACGACGACAGTGCTCCTGGCCACGATCCCCACTGACCACGCCTCGATCACCATCGCCGTGCCGCTCTGGCTCACGCAGTTCCACACGTTTGCAATAAAAGATCCCTTCTCAGGGCGGAGCTCCAAGGATCCAGTCATGAAAGCAACGTGGCGACGTCCGAGTATGAGAACGAGCCAAGACGATGGCGCTATTCGACAGAGTGGTGGCGACAGTGCTACGGCGACAGCGTGGCACAAGCTCTCGGATCTGCTCGACGACCTGGCGTCGCGAGGCTTCTACCCTTTCGGTACCGACCAGAGTGACTCGGCTGCATCGCTGGGCTCCTACAACATGTGGCGAAATGAAGAAGGCAACGATGACGATGCAACCAAAGACAGCGACGCGTGTACCAAGCTCTACCGCGACAGCAAGCAGCGTCAGGTCTGCGCCATCAGCATTTGAGGCATACATTTTGTATAGACTGTACAGCCAAGACATCTCTCTCTATTTGTTGTGCTAATGTGAATGCATCTATCCAACTTGTACGCCTCATCACTTGCCACCGCCACCGCCGTTCGGCTTGTCGTCGCGCTTGCGCTTGAGGTTGTTGCGGCTTTGCATGACCGCAGCACCCGTGCCTTCGGACGCCAGCACGTCCGTGACCACATACGGCGCCTGCACCGGGTCCACCACATCCACTACGAGCGACGCCAGCGGGAAGTTGCCGCGCACGAGCAAGTTTACGCGGCTAATCACACTCAGTGACAGTGGACTGACGATGAAGAACAGCCGCTGGGCCACGTCTACCGCGCGGATGAGCCCCACACCCAGGCACGGCGCGTGGGCTGGCTTGAGCAGTATTCGTGGTGGACCGACAGCAGCTTTGTGACCAGATTCCTCAGTGTCTACTGACTCACTTTCAGTAGTGGCTGCATGAGGAGGACGTCTCGTGTTGATGCAGAGCCCGACGATGCTGCCGTTGAGTGAGTAGAGCAGCTGGCTCGGCGCCACGGACGTGCCGGCAAAGCCCACGTCGACGCTGTCAAAGGGCACGGCGAAGGGCGTGACGCCCGCGTACGCGCGGCTGATCTGGTCGTCCAGACGGACCTTCTCTGACAGCACGTGCAGGTTCTGCAGCTGCGTGCGCGTGAGGCCACTCGCGCTCTCCTGCGCCAGGAAGTACTGGTGCCAGCGGTACAGGCGCATGTCCTTGGACGACCGCGGCGGCTGCACCACACCGCTCGGATCCCAGGGCTCGACGCCGTGGATCCGCCACTTGCCGTCCGTGGGCACCGTGAACTGCTTGTTCTTCGTGGTTGCGAGCAGCTGCACGACGTGGTCCGGGTTGGCCTCCTCAATGACCGAGCAGAGCAGGTCGTGGCCCATGCTCTTAATCCAGCCGTCCGTGTTGATCACCAGTGGCACGCTCTTATTGCATGTGCCATTGCCCCACTTGGCTTCATAGAGCCGCAGCAGGCTCTTGACTGCCTGCATGTAGTAGAGCGGGTCGTTGCCGGGGTTCGTGCCACCGCAAAAAAACGACCGCAACGGCATCTTCATGTGTGTGAAGCCAGGCCCCAGCACGGGCGCCACGAGCGCGTGCAGCGACACGAGTCCCGGCGGTGTGAGCTCCGACTGGCCCAGGTCCGTGTCCAGGAACGCGACCATGCCATAGTGGGACAGCAGTCGATTCACGAGGTACCGACAGAACGTGGACTTGCCCACGCCCTTGGCGCCGCACACGACGATGCTCTGTCTTGGGTTGCCGCCTGGTGTGCGCAAGCTCGCTTCGATCGCGTCGCCCGTGCGCTTCCAGTGCTTGGTGATCTGAATCGTGCGGAACGAGTCCACGTGCGTGAGCTCCGAGAGTATGCGGCCGGAACTCTTCCAGTCGTGGTACTGCAGCTCAGCTGGGTTCGCAGGCGCGACCGAGTCGTCGCTATCGAGCGTCGCCGCATGGAGCTCTGCTTGGTCCTCCTTGGCGACGATCATCTTGAAACCCGGGAGCACGACGGTGGTGGTGGTGGTGGTGTTCGCGTCCTTCTCAGCCGACCGGCTGCTCTCGAAGAAGCACGTGACGTTGCCGTACGTGGCTGGGATCGCGCGGAAGATGAGCACAATGGGGAAGTCTTCAGCCATCTCTTGCGCGAGCGTATCGGCCGCGTGCTCGTCGTCCATCTCAATTGCCTGCTGCGCTGATGAAGCCGCCACCGAGGGCTCCGTGAGCGCGAGCAGCTTCTTGTTCGCATCGCGGAACGGCGCCTGGTACGCGGCATCCAGCAGTTGCTTGGTCACCTCGGAGCGCGTGTTGGCGTTCGTGCGGCCTTCGATCACCATGAGGCTGCTCCACTTGGGCGAGTAGAGCGAGTAGTACGTGCCCAGCGACGGCTGGAAGCCCAGCACCTCGACGTGGCCCTGGAAGACACGGAAGAGCGCCATGCCGGCGCAGTTGATCGCCGCGTCGACGCACAAACCCAACACCGCCACGTTTCCTGAGCGCAGGCATGACGCACGGTACTTGAAGTCACGGCTGTCAGCGCCAGTAGCGCTGTTGCGGCGCGATGGCGTCGTGGTTACCATGCTGTTGCGCGCGATTGTTTTCACTTGATTTGATTGGCATGACCATGATTGCTTTTCAAAACAGGAAAATCGATATCGGTATTATACCGGTATTACAAATTAAAATTATACCGGCTTTTCCATTTTAGCCAATCCGTGCTGCTAGATCAATTAGTGACATAAAATATCCTTTGAGTGACCTTATATGTCACTAAAAAAATTCGTCATTTTCGATGATCACCACAGGCAATGCAAAAGGCCGCGATGAGCTCGGGCGCGAGGTGCTCTGGAGCTCGCAGGGTCAACAGGTGATGATGCAGTGGGAGCAGCAGTACATGTGCCAGTGCGTCGACGCGCTGCGCATCCGACGCAGCGACCGCGTGCTCGAGATCGGCTTTGGGCTGGCGTACTCGGCGACGCGCATCCAGAGCTTCCGTCCAAAGCGCCACGCGATCGTCGAGTGCGACGCCACGGTCCTCATTGACGTCGAGCGCTTTGCCAGTGAGCACCGCAGTGTGGAGATCGTGCGCGGCACGTGGCAGTCTGTGTTACCGACGCTCACAGAGGACGCACAGCAGCAATTTGACTGCGTGTTCTTCGACGACTACCCGCTGCCCGAGCTGGAGACCCAGGGCGTGACGCACAACCAGACGCGCACGCTGAGGACGCGCTCACGCTGGCACGACTTCCTGGATGCCGTGCTACCGCTCGTGGCGGTCGGTGGACGCATCACGGGGTACTTGGCTCGTGACATTGATCTACAAAGGCGAGGGTGCAGTGTCGAGATCTCGCAGGTGATGGTCGAAGCGTCGGAGAACTGCGAGTACTTCCCACACAAGACTGCGCTGGTGCCAGTGGTCACCGTGCTGGATGCACGTGCTGCTAAGGAAATGGATGGATCTACTAACAGCGCGCCGCTGACACTGATCCAGACATCTGCCAAAGTGCTTCGTCGCGTCATTCTCAACAGCACGAATTCCAGTCCACGATCGTTGGACAAAACGCAATTGACGTCCGCCATAAGAAGACGCCTTGTGGACATTCGAACGTGTCTACAGGAGCAGGAGCTCCTTGACGACGTGGACGAATTAGACCACCGCACTAGTCCCAATACAATTCAGCAACAGTGGCAGCAAGAAATGGGTGGAGCGAGGGATGACAGCGTTGATGACACACGGAGCGACGTCCACCAACGTGGCAGCAGCTACAGCGACGCAAGCTCTCGGAAGCGTTACTTGGCTGCACTTCGTCAGAAAAAGAAGACGCAGCGACGAGACGAGATTTAGGCTGTCATTACCCTACAGCACCAGCAGAGTAGGCGTAGCAAAGACATAGAAGACGGCAGTAGGACATCTCTGTTTACTACAATAGCATCTCTCACAGCTACCACCACAAACCCGAAGCTTCGCGCGCTGCTCGCGACGCGCGTGTGGCGCGTGAACGACGACTTTCACGACTTCCGCAGGCGACAGGAAGGCTCCAAGCACCAGTGTCCAAACGCGTCGATCCCCGTGCCGCTCGCGTCCGGTGAGACGATTCACGAGTACAAGCGGCGATTCGTTGACTGACTCGCGACGAAAAACATGCGACTGAGTGACATGAGCGTAACCTGCGCATTAATCGATGCGTGACGAACTGGGGTGGGAAGTCCCCTGGCCACGTCGCCCAAGCGCTCGTCGCTGTCACCACGACACCGTCGCAAGCGAGAGCGGTCCGATTCTCCACTGGCGAGTCGTAAGCGCATCAATAGAGATGGCTCTCGAGTGAGCGAGAGCCCTTGAACTCGGGGCGCGCAAGGTGTCACCCAGGCTCGATCTTTATGCTTATTCCCACGTGTTGTGTTGCCTCTCAACGCGATTCAGCTTCGAGCAAGAACAAGACGTGGCCGAAGCAATGGGCGGGTCCCTCATTCACACATGGTGACGACACACAGAGATCGCCGTCCGCCATCGCCGCTACACTACAGCTAGCTACATGAGAGAGCATGCATCATGCGAACTAATCCCAGCCAGCCATCATATCAAGGTTTCTTGCACCTCTTCAGGCTCAAATACAAGATACTACCCCCAGGGTTCCTAACGTCAATTTACAAGTACTTAAGCACGAAGATCACTTAACCTTGGAGTGCTCCCATCTTCAAACAGCAAATAGATGCGAAGGGAGCACTCATGAGCTCTGCCGGCAACGACGACGGGACGCAGTGGACGCGGCCGGCCGTGCAGCCGCAGAACGTCGTAAAGATGCTCACAGGGTCGCTGTCTGCGGCCAGAGGTACCTACGGTGGCGTGAATACAAGCGCCAGTGTTCAGCAACAGATGGCATCACCACAAGCACGTCACAAGCCCGCGAACAAGCCGCCCAAGTCTAATAAGAAAGGGCTACTGCCGTACGCGCATCCGAACCCGCTGCTCACGAGACGCGTGTGGCGTCTACAGGAGTACATCACGGACTTCCACACGCGGCCGAAAGGCCCGAAGAAGTATCGTCCTGGGGAGCTGCCCACGCCGATCCCCGTGCCGCTCCGGTACGGCGAGAAGTTCCACGATTACGAGGCGCGCTTCGTTACCTGGCTGGCCAAGAAGAACATTCGACTGAGTGACCTGCAGGGCGACCCGAACCACGAGCGCAGCCTACGGACCAACTTTGCCAATATGCGCGTGGCGACGCCCACGGGCCAGTCCCTGCCAAGTCTCGAGGACTCACTCGCTGACAATTCCTCCTCGTTTCAGCCACAGCTATCATCGTCAAAGTCCCGCAAGAGAGACTGGTCCGCGTCCCCGTCAGCGAGTCGCAAGCGCAGCGCCAGAGTCGTTCTCCAAGAGAGCGATAACCATCGCAGTGAGCTCACTGAGCCGCCGCGCAAGATCCACCTGCAACGGGAGAAGCCGTCGCCCTCGCCAGTGCGGTCCACGTCGTCGCATGCTAACCAGAAAGGCAAGTTTCGAGCGTCGCCTCAGTCAGCCTCAGCTCCGCATCGCCCCGCCGAAGTCCACACTATTGCTGCGACTGTGCCTCCTTCTCCTATAGCCCCACCATCAGCAAATGCCGCCCCAAAGACTGTTTCGCCTACAAAAGCTGACGAGCAGTGCGTCGCGAAGCTTCCTGGCGCGCGAGCCTCGACGGCAGCGTTCATCGCTGCGTACGTGAGCTGCAACTGCCGTCAGTGCATGCAGGACTGGAACCTCATGCTCACGGATCGCCTCAGTGCGCTCGAGAACGAAATGAGTAGCATGCGAAAACTGCAGCTACAGCAAGCGAGTGCGTCGGACAAACGGGAGCACAGTCAACAACAGGCGCAGCAGCAGCAGAGCCTGAAGGCTGCCAAGCAAGAGGACGTCAAGACGCAGAGTACCACCAAGTACGTGCTTATTGATTGTTCCCTTGTTGCTTTGCTTAGAGACTAGTAGAGTTTGTCACTCACTGGCCATTCATTGTATGCTCCCAGACTCGAGACTGTACAACACAAAGGTGATAAGGTTGCTTCCAAGAAACCGATACCACAGGTTCCATCCGAGAGTGGTGAAAGGGCTGCTGCTTCGTCAGAGAAGACGACAGTAACGGCATCAGATGAAGGCAACTTCGAAAGTCGCAGTGCTTCAAGTAATGGCCATGCTGCTGATGAAATCGGCGAGACGTCTGACACTGAAGACACGTGCTCGTCCAAGTCGGGAAGCGCCGAGTCATTAAGCAAAGCGCTTCCCAATGTAACAGCAAAAGCAGCAACATCAGCCGCACCAGCCTCCTCAATCAGCAGCAGCAGTGCCATCGGAGCTCTGACAGGCGACCCGATCAAGGTGCGCATGGTGGACGAGTACAATGCGCTGAACGGACAGATTTTGCTGAACGAAAAGGTCATGGCAGACTCGCTGCAGCGCGTGCAGACAACGATGCTGACCGACATGGCCGGCGCGATGCAGGAGCACCAGCAGATCCAGCAGATCCAGGTGGTGATCCAGAGCGACATGACAAGCCGCAACAAGGCGCTCGCGATCCTCATCGCGTACTGCTGGGCGTATAAACAGGAGGAGCTATTTGAGCAGATCGACAAGCTCGGTACGCTCAGCATTGCGCACGTCCAGGGCGAGAGCCACGCCAAGTGCGCAAGCTTCGCGGCCCAGATCGAGAGCAAGCACGAGTTCTTATCGAGTCTCAAGGAGATGCTGGATCAGATCATCCTCACCGGTGGTAGTAGCAGCAATGGTAGCAATGGTGACGGGAGTACGCTGTCGAACTGCGGCATCGACGAGATCAACGGCCTTGGGCGGCAGATCGTGCTGGAGGAGCAGGCACTCGCGGCGCTCGAGCAGGAGCGCATGGACGAGTTCATGCGGCTCTTCCAGTTCAGCCACGACATCCGCACGAGCTGCAGGGCGATTCTGGACGGCAGTGACAGCGAGCAATAACAACAGCGTGATGTGATGCTGCTGTGCTTTAGAGAAAGACTCTGGTAAGGTTTATTTAATGTCCACGTTGTGCTGATTTGCCTGATGGACTCTTTGATTCTTCTGTGGACGCTCGCCAATAAATAATACAGGGACATCGGGTTTACGGCTTGCCTCCCAGTTCAATAGATAGCAACAAAACTAACAGCTCTCACGACGCGCCGCTCACCTTCATGAGTAGATTGCGTGTTTGATGTACGGGTGGTAGACGGCCATGGCGACGAGGAAGACGGCCGTGCGGTCCAAGACGCCGCCGACACTCGAGTCCGCGGGTAGATAGAAGCCCGTCGTGGTCACCTCGGCCATCTGCTTGACGCTCGCCATGAGGAAGCGCGACCATTGGCCGAGCGCCATGGCGACAATGAGCAGCACGGCCTCTGTTACCCCGATCGAGGCATTGTGGCGTCCCACGAGCGCGAACGGCAGCATGAGCGTACCGAGCACGATCGCGCCGAGTAGCTCTTCAATCTGGCTGCTGGCCGTCGCTTCGTTCTTAAGCGCGTGGTCGACGACGACGATGTCGTCGCGCGGATGGCGGCGACACAGTCGCATGAGCGTCCACAGCGAAGCACGGGTCTTGAGCACCTTTGTGACCCACCGGCCGACCTCTGAGGCGAAAACGACGAGGAAGAAGAGCGCGAGCTTGGCGCGGTTGCGCTCGGCGCCCGGATGGGAGACAAAGTCCGCGGCCAGAAGCATTGGCGAGACGATCACGATGAGCCCCAGGATGTCGCCCATGACCGCGAACAGGCTCTCCATGACGAACTTGCTCGAAACGACACGCAGCAGGAAGACCGTGCAGGCACCGACCAGGAGCACGAAGAGCGGGTCCAGCAGCTCCGACGAGCCGATCGAGTTGGAGTAGTACATCAAGAACGTATTCATGGTCGACGCGATAAAGCAGCTCATGTACAGTGCGAGCACGAACACGTCGAGCTTCGTGGGCGCGAGGCATCCGAGGAATAGCGACAGGAACAGCCCACCGACGGTCATGGACACAAGCATGCGGCGCCCCAGCAAGCTTTTCGATCCGTAGAACACATCCTTCTCCATCAGGTACACGGCCGCGAGCGCCACGCCCGCACCGCAGACTGCGACGCCGAACGCGACAATAAACCACCTGCCGCCGCAATACCGGTCCGCAAACTTCGACACCGCACACTGGGATGCGCGCATCTCTCTCCGCCGCCGCGTCAACAGCATCGTCACGAGCGTATCGTCGCCTGCTTGTTCTTCTTCCTGTTCTTGGTCAGCAATTTCACCAGTATCCTGTCCCTGTTCTGCTGTGTTCGCGACGCCTGTACTGCCCTGCTGCGCGTCATGGAGGTCTTCGCCGATGCTGAGCATAAAGAGCAGCTTTCTGCGAATGCGGAACGCGAGCCAGCTCCACTCGAGCGCGCCAATCGCGATCACCACTTGACCCAGGAACAGCAGCAGGTACGCGCGCGAGAGCTCGATGGCCGCGAGCACGGCCGTCGGTACGAGGCACAGCGAGAGCGCGAGGAAGAGCGAGAGCGCGAAGGATGACGCATGGATCACCTCGTGGCCGGGGGGGAGCGCCGACGGCGCGCGTGAGAGCGGCCAGGGCGCGCCGAGCGTCACCGCAACGTGCGCTGGTTCAGCGTCGGGGAGCTCCATTGCATTGGAGTTCTGTGATTGTGATTGTTCTGTTGTGGCCAGTTTCGCTCGGGGTATTAAAACGTAAATTACGGTAATTAATTTCTTGTACGCACAGTGTCGTTTGTACTTGCTTTCAGTATGGTGATGCTTGATAACGAGAGAGTGGCATACTGAAACAAGAAAGATGGTACCTGGATTTCAATAGTGCGACGACAAGAAAAATTTTCAACGAGAAGAAAAAATGACCTGTAAAAAAGCGTCACGCTGTTGAGATGCGTATTTTAGAAATACAGTGCGACCCAAAACTAGACGCAGTCAATTTTTTAGTTTTGACTTCTTCGAAGACTTTCCGAAAATGACATTGGGGCAGGCGGATTAAATTAGAAGAAACTCGTGGCTTGACGTTTGGCTTGTCAAATATCATCAAATACTAACAAACCACAAAATCGGGGGGGGGGATTGACCCAAAACTATAGACGCACCGTGGTAAAATTTGTAATTTAAAAAAATTGCTGGTCTATTTTGGCAATAACTGGGCGCATTGTGTAGCCCGCTCATTTTTGCGCATTCTCGCGTCATTCGAGAACCCGACGCGCAATAAAACAATGCCACGAAGCAAGCTGCTGATCGAGAGGGAGATTGGCTTCATTCTCGCGCTCCACGGCGAAGGCAAGAGCAACAAGAAGATCGCCGCAAGCGTGGGATGGAACGAAAAGGCCGTGCACACCCTTCTCAGCAAAAAAGACGGGCCCAAACGTACAAAGAAGGTCGGCAGGCGCACACTTTTGAAGAAGCGTACGGTCCGCCGCATCTTTTGGCTCGCCTGTGTCAAGCAAATGTCGTCGAGAAACATTGCGGCGGCCCTCGATCACGTTGTGAAGCGAATGACCGTTCTCCGTGTGTTGCGCGCGCCCAAGTCCGCATCGTACATCAAATGAAACCAGCTCCACACCTCAAGAAGCACCACAAGACCAGGCGCATGACGTTCGCGAAGAAACATTTAAACAAAGTGGGGTTCTGGGAGCGGGTGCTGTTTACCGATGAGAAGAAATTCAACCTGGACGGCCCAGACGGCTGCCAGTATTACTGGCGTGAAATCCGGAAGGACCCCGAGACGTACTCCAAGCGTGTGGCGGGCGGTAGATCGGTGATGGTGTGAGCTGGTGTGTGCCTGAACGGCAAGACCAAGATTGCTTTTCTCGAAGGCAAGCAAACAGCCGTCAAGTATACGCAAACGCTGTCCGATTATCTCTGTCCGTTTTTGCAAGAACTTCAAGACGATCATGGACTCAGAGACCCAATTTTCCAACAAGACGGTGCCAGTATCCACACGGCAAAAGGAACACAGGCGTTTCTTTCGATCCTTAACGTTACGACTATGGAGTGGCCGGCTAAGAATCCCGATTTGAACATCATCGAGAACGTTTGGGGCGT
>JAADXK010000145.1:0-40096 GCA_023337805.1 Globisporangium barbulae | reverse complement strand
TTTCTCAGTCATTCGATTATCTCTTTGTCTCCTTGGAAGGGTTTCGTCAACACAGACTTTTGCGAGCAAATGAAATATACCGTCCACTTTGATTATAAATTCAGTTTGTAGAAACCACTCAGTTTTTAATTAAGAGGTCTATTGAGAACTTATTATGCTTGGAGTAAAGTCGAGCCTTTTTAATTCTTGCCAATCAAGTGCATTCGCGTGTTAAAGTACTGACAACCCAGACGCACATGAGGGACACCGTCTAGAGCAATTCACAGTGTGGAACGCTTCAGATGATGTTCCACATCTGCATCTGCTACCAAACGGAAATTATTTCCATTCTTTAGCCAATCACAAGCACCGACTATCAAGCCTTCCATACTTTGTACAACATGTGGGAGGCAGAGTAAACTTTATTATCAAGCTTAGTTATAAAGGTATATGACTCAAGACCAAATCAACATTATTTAAACTGAAAACGCTCTCTCATACCGCTTAGCGTATACACAGAGGATTTTCCAAAAGAGCGAGAGCGTTTAGGGTCTGCGCATTTTTTACAAAAACAAGCCAGCGCGGAACAGCTGCCGCTGCTGGCTCGTTTGGACCAAACAAGCGCACACACAAGTCGCAAGTCCGCCTGCAGCAACTTGTTGTTTGCTTGTGCGGCGCGCACTCCCCCCATTAGCAATAGCCCACTCGCCCGACTTGCTCAAGCGCACGCGCATTACAACCTACGGGCGAGAAGCACGACGGCCGAGCGCGTGAGTATCAGCAGTCTTGTGTGAGTAGTAGCTGCGCAGACCGACGAGACCGACCGCAGGCCGCGAATGGATGGCTTTGTGCGCGCGACCCTCATGCTGCTGCGCCGCCGACTGCAGCTCTCCACCAACAGCTCGACCAGTGCCAGTAGCGATGCAGGCGTTGTGACCGCCGCCAACAGCGACGCGCTCGGCAGCGGCGACATGGACGTCCTGGGCGATGACGAGACGCTCGGCAGCGCGTCCTCCAGCTCGGGGAGCAGCGAGGAGGACCAGGCATTTACCGCGGAGCAGCTGAACGTGCTGGCGATCAACGGCGTGCTGTCGCTCGTGCTCTTCGCGGCGCTCGCGGGCGCCGTGCTCTGGATGACGTACAAGCACTTTCACTGCGGTAGCGACGCGCGCAAGAAGGCTTTCCACGTCGTGCTCTTCCTCTCCATCGCCATGAACATCCCGGACCCCGTGGGCTGGATCTTCTTCCCCGCGACCGAGAAGTGGGTGGCCACGTACATCATGCGCGTCTACGGCGTGCTGCTCCAGTGCGCGTGCAAGTCCTACCTGGCGCTCTGCTGGGCCGAGGTTGTGTCTGCCGGCCGCTCGCACGCGCGCCGCCGCATGGTCACGCTCGTGCTCGTGCTCAACGCGCTCGTGCTCGTCTGGGCCATCGCCGTGCCCATCATCCTCTCGCCGTACCCCAACGACGTCTACGGCCAGTATGACTTCATGTCCAGTCCGCTGCGCAGCGTCGTGACGTACACAGGCCTGGGCATCGTGCTCACCTTCGGCATCCTGCTCTTCTACCAGGGTATGAAACTGCGCGTGCGTCTGCTGCAGGCCAAGGGCACGGTGCCGGCCGGTAGCGTCGAGAAGTCGCTCTACCAGCTCATGCTCACGGTCTCGATCATCGCCACGTCCGACCTGCTGCGCGTCGTGTCGTTCTACATCCAGGGTCAGATCTCCTTCACGCCCTTCGTGGTCATCAACAGCCTCATCCCCAACATCTTCCCGGCCATCTGCATGCTCTACCTCATGCGCCGCGTGCCCAAGGGCAAGCGAAAGAGCAACAACCAGAGCCAGACCAGCCACAACCGAACGGGCGCCGTGGACGCCACGCTCTCACGGTACATGGCCGAGGACAAGCGCTCGGACATCAGCGACGACACGGCGTACGCGGCCGGGAGCACCAAGTTCACGCTCGCAAGCACGCGCGTGTCTGGAATCGCGCGCCTGGAGCACCACGAGCAGGTGGCACCGCCGCCGTTGTCGCCGCCGTTCACGTGGTCGCGCTGACTGAGTGGCGTGTTTCCAAGGAAGAAGCCAGAGAGTGCGTGTTCAATAGGTAGAGAAGCAGAAGAGCCGTCCGTCCGTGGAGTGTCGTCGTCGTCGTTGGAAAGGCGTGTCCGTGTTGTCCAGTGCGTCCGTAGTGTGTGAGTTTTGTATACAGTGTCTGAAGAAAAGAGCAGCCGGCAGCAGCGAGCGCTCCGGGTCTCCGTCCGTCCGTTCTAGGCTCAGGCTCGAGAAGAAGAGCATGAGAGAGAAACGAAAGAGACGCCCAGGAGCGATCCCCAGCAACAGCAAATAGTGCCGCAGAATAGATCTCATCAGCAGCAGCAGCATCCAGAAGGAAGTGGTCGTCAGCTTCATCTGGTGAGCACGTAACTTATTTTTTCAATCCTAGCTAGTCAGTCCATTGGAAAAACTGCGCCTCGCGCTGCTTGAGCCCCTCGATCGTCTTGTGCAGGCGCCGACGCTGGAACTGGAGCTCCCCCAGCTCCCGCAGCTGCACGCCGCAGCGCAACAGCAGCCGCGGGTGGCCGTGGCGCAGCAGGTCCGCGTGCATCGAGCCCAGTAGTGCCTCGGGCATCTCGATCGGCAGCTCAAAGCTCCCCATGACCAGCTCGATGAGCGACGCGCGGTCACGTGTTGCAGCGCTCGTCTTGGCTTCGCCTGCCGCCGGCACTCGTACGACTGAAGACGCGGCTGCTGGGGAGGTCTTCCGCTCGCCAGGCGCGTGCTGCCGGTGAACTGGCGACTCGCCCTCGGCCGAGGCGACCGTGCGCGCGACCACGTCCATGACCTGTAGCGCCGCCTGGCCGATGCGGCGGTTCTTGCCCAGCAGTTCCCAGTCGAAGACGCTGAGCGTGAGTGAGTCGTCCAGCGACGCGATCGGGAATTCAAACTTCTCGTGCCACTGCGGCGACCGGTTCTTCTTCATGACGGACGTGTTGGCCGGCTTGGCGAGTCGAGGCTTTGGCGTTGGCTCAGTGGCTTGAGCGTCACTGCCTTCGCCAGGCTTGAGCCGGAGCTGCACGAACGAGTCGACAGCCTTGGAGAGCGCGTCCATGACCGGCAGGATGTTGATGCTCGCGACCTCCACGTACAGCACGCCGACCTCCGCCTTGGCGGCGCACAGATCGGCGATGCGCTTCTCGACGTCCAACACGCGCAGCTGTCGCTGGCGGAGCTCGTCGAAGAGCTCCTCGGCAGCATCTTCTTCGGCCCTATTGCCCGTCACGAGATACCTGTGGACGCCATTGAGGAACACGCGGCCAGACGGGAGCGAGTCTCTGACGGCATCCGCGATGCGGTCGATGTTCTTCAGGTACTTGTTCTCTAGGAAGCGCTGCTTCTGCGCCGCGCGCGCCAGGAGCTTCGCGTTCACGTGATCGCGGCGGTCGGGCTGCCCCAAAAAGAACCAGACAACGGCGAATACCGAGAAGATGACCAGCGCCTCACTCTCGCTCACGAGCAACAGCTCGGCGCTGCTGGCCTCCGTCGTCTTGAGCAGCAGCAGATCGTGGAGATGCGCGATGCGCTGGCCACCGGGTGCCAGCGTCTCTACCCAGAGCATGCAGGCGATCGCAGCGTTGTGCAACACGCTGCCGAGACTGAGGAAGCGCAGGTAGTGCAGCCAGCTGCCGATGCTGTTCTTCTGCGCTGGGAACGGCCGCTGCGTCGCGTTGCTCAGCTTGAACGTGTCGATGCGTATCTGCAGCACGGCCACGCCCCACGCGAGCAAGCACGACACCGGATTGAGCGCCGCGAACCACGTGACGAAGCCGAAACTGATGATCACCTGCGCGTAGTCGAACATCACGCCTTCGTACACGTCCAGCGCTAGTTCCGCCTCAAGTGGACACTCCTCATCGTCCTCCTCCTCAAAGTCGTTAACCTTTAAAGGGTTCTCCTGTCTAGAGAATGTCCTCTTCTTGAGCAGCGCCTGTCGTGATGATGCGTCCTCATGTGTTGTCCGCAAGAGTATCCTCCGCTTGTCCTCTCGACGGAGACAGTTGTGGCGCAGAAAACGGCGCAACTTGTTGCATACGTCCGCAAGCAACAAGTCGTAGAGCGGTGCGCGCAACTCCCAGAGCGTGAGCGCAAAGTCGAGCGCGAGCATCGTCATGAGCAGTTCGGCGGCCTGCTGGCGACACGAGAGCTGCAGCTGCGCCTCGTTGCAGGCGTCGGGAGAGAGGAACGCGCGCGCGAAGGTCATATACCAGAGCATCCCAAAGCCGTTGGCCGTCTGCAGCAGCGCAACTATGGTACACAAATCAAACAAATAAACGCAACAAGCACAGCCAGTGAGCATAGCAACCAACAAGAAACAAGCAAGAATTGCAAACGCACACTTGAGTGTGAGATTCGTGTCGTAGTCCACCTGCGTCTTGTAGTTCTCCCAGTCGTTCAGGCGCTTGCTCACGTGCGCGAGTGGAACGCCGACGCACTTTGTGAGCACCGCAAGCAGCAAATGTGAGCTCTGGAGACTCGCCTGCGAGCCTCTGAAGGATCTCTCGAAGGCTTGCGACGTCAGCAGCGTGTAGTACGCAAACAGGATCGCGCCACTGAGCCCCACAAGCGACAGATACGAGACGATGCGCTTGACGAGACGCTTGGCCGGCGGGTAGTGTGGCTCGAGACGCAAGTTGATGGCGCTGCGCTCCATTTGGCCGCGGAACTGCGGCCGCGTGTGCAGAGAGCTCTTGAGGTCGCTTACACCCCACTCGCACGCTAACAGGCGCTCTTTCACAGCCCACTTACGCACAAACACTTGCACAAAGGCGCAGTTGAGCAGGCAGAAGCCCACAGCAAAGCACGAGGACACGCGGCGCAGCTGCTCGTCTTGCTCAGATGGCACAAGCGTTGCCAACTTCCAGGACTTGAGCAGACCCAGCAGAAGCACCGTGGCGCACAAGTACTGCAGCGCCTGCGTGTAGAACGACGTGTACGCAAAGTCTATTGATGGTGCACAAGCAAGCAAACAAACAAGACAACAAGTCAGCAAGCAAGAACCAAAGCAGCACACAGCAAGCAAGCGAGCAAGGCAACAACTGACACAACGCGAGCTCCTCGCCAAAGTAGTTGCGCACGTGCAAGATCGGCTGCAAGTACAGCACTTGCGTGAGCCCCGCAAGCTTCTGCTGATACATGCGCAGCGGACTGAGCAGACTGCCCCACTGGAAGCGCAGCACGTCCACGGACGTGTCCACGGCGTCCGTGTGGTGCGTGTGCGCGCACAGATGGTGCGCCAGCACGCGCTGTTCCACGAGCGCGTCGCAGTCGAACTCGGCGTCCACGATCGCCTTGGTTAGGCGGATCTTGTCCACGACGCGAAAGGGCGAGCCACCACTGCCAGAAGACGAAACTGGACCGCCGCGGCTGTCGATCTGCCGGTAGAGGTACTGCAGCGCCGCGCGGGCCTTGAACGGCAGGTACATCGTGTTGCCAGTGGCCGCAAGAGGCTTGCGCTGCGCAAGTGCCTTGGTCACGTGCGGGTCCGAGATGCGCTTGAGCGCGTGGATGCGGCGCGACCACATGGCCGCAGTCTCATTCTCGCTCTCAAAGAGCTGCGCTTCGTCCACGGACACCTTGCCGGCCAGGAACATGCGGTAGAGCTCCTCCTGGGCCTCCGGTTTGCCCCACTGCTGGCTCTCGCGCTTGCTGAGCGTCGGGTCTGCGGCCCAGTAGGCCTCGCCAGGGTCGACCTCGTCCATGACGGGCACTTTCAGCTGCAACCTATCGGCCATGGCCGCTAGCAGTGCCTTGGACGGCCGAAAGCTCAGCAGCAGCAGCCGCTCGTCTGCACTCACGCGCGTCTGGAAGAAGAGCCCCGGAACGGCGTCGAAGCGCTGGATGATCACCTCGCGCAGCAGCTCCTGGAAGTAGAGGAAGGGCACTGTGTCTTGCGGCTTCGGCCACGGCACGCGGAACTTGCGCAGCCATGCGCGGCGGAACTCGTCCACGGCGCAGCGCTCGCGTTCCTTGCCGCCCGCCGTGACCGAGCGCAGCAGCGTCACGGCCTCCTGGTAGCTGATGCGCTTGCCCTCGTTCTGACTGCTGCTGCTGCTGTTTGTAGTAATGGATCCAAGGAAGCCTGAGGATGCAGAGGATGGGGCTGCGTGCGCGCGCGTGTTGGGGAAGACGAGCGTGTAGAAGAACTCGCTCTCTCTCGCGCGCGGCGACGTCACGGGGCTCAGCACCGACAGTCCGATCGCGTCGTAGGACGCCATCGCGAGCGATCTGCTGCGGAGATGCCTCTGGCGTATTTATTTATATGGACGAGCCTGTTATGGCCGATGGCCGGCTCGCTGGGCTCTTGCAACCGACCTTTCAGAGATCTCCTGACGACGGCTCCGAGGCGGCGGCGAGCCAACAGCGCACGACTCGTCCCTTCATTCCACACAAGCGGCATGCATGTCCTCGTTGCCGCCGCCGCGATGCGTCTCGCCACGGACCCTCGCGCTCAGCAGCAGCAGCACTGGAAGCAGAGGCGATGCGACACGGTACGAAGCATTCAGTCGGATCTGTGAGAGTGTAGCCATGTTACGCGTCTGATCTGATTGGCTCGGAATGCTAGCCCCTTCACAGCATCCGCGGCGCGCAGCGGCAACCTCTTGGCTGTGCACGTACACCACGGCGAGCATCTCAATGCGCTGCTGGCTCATGACGACGCCGACGGGGCCATCAGTTCGTTCGTGATCGCAAGCGTCGGCCCATTCGGCGCAGCGTCGGAGCATCGCGTGCAGTGTACTCCAGCTACTGCTACCGACGACCAGGAGGAGCCCACGACGCTGTACACACAGCACTACTCGCCCTTCGCGGCCACACGCGTGGCGGAGAATAGCAGGTCGCCCGCGTGGAACGAGCTGCTGGCGCTCTCGCTGCCGTTCGAGCGGGATCCGCGCCTCGCGCTGCGTCTGGAGCTCGTGCAGCGCGGACCGAGTCACCAGGAGGACTTTCTGCTCGCGACCGTAGTCGTTCCGCTGCAGAGTGTGGAGTGCGAGCACCGTCAAGTGCGTCTCGCGCTGCAGTTCTGTCCACTTGTCTCGACTGTGCAGCATCAAACGGTTCCGCGGATCTACGTCTCGCTGCGGGAGACGACTCGCGACTGTTTCAAAAGCGCGCAAGCAGTAGCAGCAGATCGAATGGAAGTGCTCGTCCAGCGTTTCGTTCCGTCTAAAGCACCAAGCAGCAGCAACGGAGATGATGGCGGCGGCGGCCCAAGCAGCAACTACGAGTCACTAGCTCTCGCAGTTGCCGTTTCCCCATCCGCACATGGACTCCCGCACGATCTCACGCAGCTCTTCACAGTCGTCGCTGATCAGAGCCAGATTCCGTTCTACGAAGAACAAGAGCCGCTCACGTGTGGCCTCACACCCTCGGCCGTGGTGGCGAATCGCAGCACTGCTACGAGCTTTCAGTGGCACTTCCCCCTCGCCTTCGAGCTGCCAGCACAGGTGTCCGCGTTCAGTGAGAAAGGCGACTCGCGAGTGGTGGAGATCGCGTTCTACGACACATCCGACGCGCTTCGCCAGGTTCGCATCGGAGTAGCTACGCTCCCGTGGACTCGATTGCTGCGCTCAGCAGACAGCACCTCTGTCGACTGGTCCGGTCGAAGCTTCGCACTCAGCCCGCCGTTGGCGATCCACGCCGATGCTCCACATGATACTACAGCTGAGCAAGACGCCCCAGCTGCTGCTGGAACTAGAGCTGGAGCTCTGCTGGGCCACCTGCACGCGTCCATACGCTGCTGGAGTGCGAGCGCATGGACCCAATTCATGCGCGAGACGCCGTCGCGTCGCGTCGTGAGCTCAAATCGCAACATCCGCAAGACGCACGCGCTCGTGGGACTCGAGTGGATGGGAGCGCTGCTGCGGGGACTCAATCGCTACCCCGTGTCCTCCTTTTGCGACGAAGGCGGACTCAGCAGCGTGCTCGTGGGGTTCTTGGCTGCGTCCAGCCAGCCCACTGGCCAAGCGGCGACAGCTGATACTAACAATGGTACCAACACGTCTGGGACCCATGCGACTGGCGGTCTCAGTGCGGGGGCAAGTGCGCTCGTGAGCGCCCAGGTGGCGCAACTGCAAGCGGAGACAGCAGCGCAGCGACAGCAAATCGAGCGCGTACGACTATTGACTCTGCCTGATGGACGCAAGCAATCGTGTGATGTGATCTGATACTTTTGATACTTTAGTTGCAAGCGGAGCTGGACTTGCGGCTCAAGGCCGTACAGACCTGTGGGAAGGAGCTCGTGGCACTGCGTGTGAGTATCTATGGTGTTTCTCCACTTGCTTGTACGAAGCGGGCTCATATGATGTTTCAACTATTGTTGTCTCTACAGCGCGAGATCCGAGTGAAGGACCAGCGCGTGAAGGAGACGAAGGCGGAGCTGGAGAAAGCGGAGGCGCGCGAGCGGCGCCAGATGGAGCAGCTCAGCGCTTCGCCAGCTCCGTTCAGTGGGTCGGCGGCGGACAGCCGCGTGCACCAGCAGCTCACGCTGGTGCTCACCAAGTACAAGGACCTGGAGCGACAGCATCAGGAGACGAGAGCGGAGCTGGACGCCGCCAAACGGTCTCTGGAGCTCTTCCAGGACCTGGAGGCGCGGCACGCGGAGCTGGAGCAGGCGCATCTGGTGCAGGCGGTGCAGGTCCAGCGGCTGCAGCGCGAGAAGCAGCAGGTCGCGGAGCTCAAAGTACGTTCGTCTAGGCTTTCTATATGTCCTTTGGTATGGTAGTTCTTTTGGGATCTCACGCTCCTGTTCTTGACTTTGCTAGCGAGCTGTGCGGCTCCAGGAGAAAGTGATCCGCCAGTTCGAAGATGCCGTGAGCCTTGAGTCTGCCGAAGAGCTCACGAAGCGCACAACGCGAACATCGTCAGCTGTTGATGCACACGACAGCAGCGGAGGCACTGGTGCTTGTGGGTCTCGCCCACGAGCTCCAGCTCACTCGACCGAGGAGGATGATGACAGCGAATGCTGCGGTGATGCACTGTTGGCCGTGCGCGTGCGCGTGCTGGAGGAGCAGCTCACGACCAATGCCCGCGAGGCTGCGAGTGAGATCGGACGCCTCAAGATGCGCATCCTGGAGCTCGAGGCGAATCGCGGCCAGCAACGCCACTCCTAAGCAAACAAGCAAGAGCGACAACTGGTGGTGCGTAGGATAAAAGCTGCAAGCAGCCAACAAATGTTGTTCATGTGAGTCGTGTTGGTGTTATTCATTCGGGTTGTGTGCTCGGTCACTCGTCCTTGTATCGCGGGGTCTTGATGCCGAGGCCTGCGACAAAGCCTTCTTCTGTAAAGTGCGCAATCGTACACGCAAGTCAGCAAACAACACAACAAGCGCAAGCAAGCAGCTACGCACCTTCTTTTCGGCCCTCGAAAGTCTTGTTGCGGATCTTCTTCATGCCGTCCTCGTGAAAGCCGAGGTTGTCCAGCTCCTCTTCCTGCATGAGGCCCCTGCAAACAAACAAACAAACAAGCCACACGTGTTTACACAAGTGCTGCTACTGGCAAAGCATAACAACAGCACAAACGCACTTGTCCATGCGGCACTGCAGGTAGGACTTGGAGAGGTGCTTGCAGTCGATGTGGCTGCCGCGGTGCTCCTTCATGCACGCGAGGAAGTCCTGTCGTCACCCCCGCACAAGGCGCTCGTTAGTACAGTGGCTGCTGCCATACAAGACACCGCAAGACACAAGACACACCTTCATGAACGGCTTGCACTCGCCGTAGTGGTCGAGCGGGAACGAGCCTTTCTCCGGCGGCCGCTTGCTCTGCGTCGGTGCGCCGACTCCGTTCATCGCTCTCTCGATTGACCTGGTCGCAAAAATGCCTGACACCAAAATGGAGCTCAAAATCGTTTGGCTTCGCTATGATTGGCTGAAAAAAAAGCATTTGAGTCATTAAATGCGCTGATTAGTGGAAAATATGCCAATTTTGACACACAACGCAAAGAGATCCCGACAAGAGAAGCACCCGAATAATGCTGACGCCCGTGGTGCTCTGGGGTATCGCGGCGGGCGCGAGCGTGTTCGTGGCGACCATCGCCGTGGCCTTCTTCCTGCTGCAGCACGGTGGCTCCTTCGACCGCATCCGCAGCGAGGCCGCAGGCATGCCGACGGTGCTGGGCGAGCTCAAGCCGCTGCTCTACGACGCGCTGCTGGACAAGGCGCGCGCCATGACGCTCCGGCCCGCGGCGCTGCTGGATGCTGCTGCTACTGCGCTCAAGGGCGACTTTGTCGACTTACGTGACTTTGACGCAAAGGATGTCGAGACGCTCTTCCGTATCTCCAGTGGTGCACCACAGTACGTAGAATGCGTGCTATGTGGATCATGCGTGTTGAAGTGACAGGTGGATGGATGAATTGACAGGTGAGTTTGCTACTGATGTGCGATGAATACACGACAGAGACGGCATCTATCGCGATATCAAGTTCGACGCGGACGAGATGGTCTGGAGGTACCTCACACACGGTCCCTTCAGCAACACTACGGAGTTCAAAGCGCACTACTGCGACCAGCAGAAGCCTGACACCCGCCACTTCGTGCTGGTGAGTTCGTATGTCTTACATTATCTTGTGTGCCCACGTATTGTCCACAAAGTGTCCATCTGCTCACGTGTGCTCCTCAAACTGTCTCTCTCGTGCAGACAGATCGCACAAGCAGTGAACCCATCGGGATGCTCTCACTGAGCGATCACTCGCCGCGCGACCTGCGTATTGCGATCGACTCGCTCTGGCTCGCGCCGGCCTTCCAGGGAACGCCTGTGCTCACGGAGAGCGTGCTGTTGCTGCTCACGCACTTGTTCGAGGGCGTTGGGTACCGCCGTGTTGAGTGGAAGTGCGACGGCCACAACGTACGCGCGCGGCGGGCGGCGCACTCGCTCGGGTTCACGTTCGAGGGCGTGCTGCGCAAGCACATGGTCGTCAAGAGGTGCAACCGCGACTCGGTCGTCTTTGCTGCCATCAACAGCGAGTGGCCTGTGATGAAAGACCACCTGCTGGCCAAGCTGCAGCAGATGAAGCAGGCGCTGGGCGTTGTCGATGCAGATGCGCTCAAGAAGACGCGGTGATGATCCTGAGGTGTGTCTCTGGCTTTTATAAACGTCTTCTCAATCGCCTGTTGTTCTACCTACCCTTCTATCTGTCAATCTTTCTCTCCTTGTCTAGTGTATCTCTTTATCTAATAACAGGCTCAGTCGTCCTTGGTGTCCCCGAAAGACTCGGTCTCAGACGAGTTGGTGAACGATCGGCGCGCCTTCCGGTAGGCGTCCAGGTCGATGAAGTGCACTTCTTCGTGCTCGAGCCAGTTGAGCACGCAAAAGCTGCTCTTCGGATGGGTACAGAGCCAGTGGTACGTGGCCCAGACTTGCGCCGTGATGTACACGGCGATAAGCACGTCCAGCGTGTAGTGTAGACGCGTGCCGACGATCGCGAAGGCGCCGAATGCCACGCCCGTGTACACGTAGTAGCGCACCATCCAGAGCACGTACGGGAATCGCCGCGTGAACGGCGTGTTGAGCTCCGACTTGACGCAGTACTATTGTTGGGTAGAACAAGGCACACGTGAGCAACACAAGCGAGTGTTGAGTAAGAACATCAACACTTGCTAGACATCACTAGGTACGCACCGTCTTGACCGTCATGGCGCAGAGCATGAAGAAGACCGTGTGGCCGCTGAAGACCATGTCACCGCATGTGATGTGCTGCGACGGTCGGACGAGAACTTTCCAGGCACGGTCGAATGCTCTGTACGGTACGCACAAGCACATACGCAAGCGCAAGACAAGCAATCGGTTGTTAGTCGTGCAGCAAGCAACTAACAATTGAGAGCGCTTGTATCACGCATGCGCACGCACTTTGGGAAGATGGGCATCGCTTTGTAGCGCCCACGGCGCTCCGAGTCGAACTGCGAAATGCACATGGGGCTCGCGTCCGGCAGCGATGTCACGGCCACGCAGAACGCGCGCATCATGTTGATGCACGCAAAGATCGCGCAAAAGCGGCGCAGGATCAACAAGCGCTACAACAAACACACAAGCAAACGCAAGCAAACAAACACTTGTGAGACCAACAAGCAACACAGCAATGCGCAACAACAGCAAACAAGCAACAAGCAAACGCACGCGCGGGTGCAGGATGAGCAGGATGCCGACGCACGTGCCGACGGCGGCGAGGAACTCGTCCGGCAGGTCGAACCACTCGATGTACGTCGTCTGGCCGTAGATCTTGGTCATGACGTACTTGAAGAGGTCGTGGCCCAGGTCCGGTAGCGTCTTGATGCCCGTGTCCTGCTTGTCGAGGTCCAGGATCACCACGTTCGGCGTCCGCCACCTGCACAACATAATGCACAAGCAAGCAAGCGCAAGGTTGTGTCAGTCACATAGACACGTAACAAGAAGAAGAACAACAACACATGTGCAAGAGACGCACCCAGCAATAACAGCAGCGAGCGCGTTCAGATACGAGGCGATGGCGAAGATCGTGAGCGAGAAGGCGAAGCGCGAGAGGTAGGCCCAGCTGAGCATCTCGGCGATGAAGCCCTGGCGACCCGAGTGCGCGATGGCCTGGCCCTTGACGTAGAGCAGGTTCTCGCCGACGCTGCGGCGCTGGTCATTGACGTAGTCCGACATGTTCTGCAGGTTCTTCTCCACGCGCGTACGCAGCAGGCGGCCGCCGTGCGTGCCCACGAGCGTGCGCGCGCTCGCGAGGCTCACACCAAAGAGCAGCAACAGCGCCGAGATGACGATCATGAAGCCCGACGGGTCGAAGGCCGACACGGGCCGCATCTTGATCGCGTAGAAGTGCGAGGTGAAGTAGTCCGTCCAGCTCTCCATCGTGGGCGCAGCACTGTGTGATCTGGGGGGTCGGCGGCCGTGCGCTTGCTTGTTTATCTGTTTTTGGACTTGTTGTTTCTGCGCGCAATGGGTTTCAGAATGGTGCAATTATTACTTTTTGACAGTGTGTCCCACTCACGCAAGAACGAAACAGCGTCTGGAAAATGACGGACGCAAGGCACGCTTGTGTGGAGAGATGGATGGTGTTAATGGAGAGCTTGGGACCTAGTGCTGCTGCTGCACCGAGAAATAGAGACACACGAGACAATATATAGATCTACGAGAGAAAGCTGCATGTTGCATGGACACATGGTGCTTATGACGTCAGAACGCGTGGCGCACCACCGTCTCTGCCTTGGTCTTCTGGCGCACTTGGTATCTCTTCAGCTGAATAGAATATAGCAGGTTATCATTAAAAAAAGGTAAACAAACTGCAGTAAACTGTCTATTTGTATGCCTTAGACTGAACTTGCGTTGTTATTCCATCAACTTTTCACATCTATTAAATATGCACGTGACAATAACCATCCACGTGAAACAGCTCGCAGGTCGGTGTCTGAGCAAGACTCCACCACCAAATGTGCTACTGCCACAAGCTGTAAATGACGATCAGCCCATAAACGTACTTTAACGAGTGCAGTGTTACTCGTCAAAATGGCTACACGTTGCGAAGAGCTCTTCAACCTCGTCTCCCTCACTCAGTCTTGCTATTCACGACCACGACGGTCTTCTTGCTGAGGCGGAAGGACCGACGAGCCTGGCGGTACGCATCCAGGTCGATGAAGCGCACCTCGTCGTGCTCGAGCCAGTTGAGCACGCGCAAGAAGACGTTTTTCTTCGGGTTCGAAAGCAGCCAGTGGTAGAGGAACCACGTCTGCGTCGTCACGTAGATGGCGATGAGCACATCCAGCGTGTAGTGTAGACGCGTGCCGACGATCATGAAGATGCCGAGTCCCACGCCCGTGTACACGGTGTAGCGCACCATCCAAAGCACGTTCGGAAACCGTCGCGTGAACGACGTGTCGAGCTCCGAGCGCACGCAGTACTGCACAAGATAGCACGACGAGAACGCTTTGTTAGCTGCAATGCACTATGCGATACGAAATAGCGAGCTATCGAAACGCACCCATTTGACCGTCATGGCGCAGAGCATGAAGAAGACCGTGTGGCCGCTGAAGACCATGTCGCCGCACGTGATGTGCTCCGACGGACGCAGCAACACTTTCCAGGCACGATTGAATGCTCTACGATCGGCAAGAAAGCAGCATTTTGAACATTCGTGAAAGATCATGGATTGCAATAGTGAGTATAGTATGCAAACGTACTGTGGGAAGATCGGTTTCGCCTTGTAGAGTCCGTCCTCCGAGTCGAACTGCGCGATGCACCTGGGGCTCGCGTCTGGGAGCGACGTGGCCGCCACGCAGATCGCGCGCATCAGGTTGATGACCGCGAAGATGGAGCAGATGCGGCGCAGGATCAGCAGGCGCTACATATGCAAAGCATAGACGCAAGAAGTAGAGAAGGTGAGCACCTTATGCAATACGCGTATTAGACTCAACACGACAAACAAGACGTACTCGAGGGTGGAACACCAGCATGAGGACCACAATCCCAGCCACGGTGGCGAGGAACTGGTCGGGCAGGTGGAAGTATCTGATCACGAAGCTGCCATAGATCCGGGTCGCGACATACTTAAAGAGGTCGTGACCGAGGTCCGGCAGCGTCTTCTCGCCCGAGTTCTCCTTCGTGAGGGTTAGGATGATCACGTTCGGCGTTCGCCATCCTGCCACGACCGCTGCGAGCGCATTCAAGTAGGACGTGACCGCCATGGCGAAGATCGAGAACGCGAGACGCGACAAGTACGCGAAGCTGAGCATTTCGGTGATGAAGCCCTGGCGTCCGGCCTGCTCCTTGACGTACTCGACGTTCTCCTCCATCTGCTTTCGCTGCTCGTCCACGTACTCCTGCATATCCTGCAGGTTCTTCTCCATCTGGTCGCGTACCAGGCGACCGTCGCTCGAGAAGAGCCACTGTACGCTCGCGATGGCCACGCCGACGAGCAGCAGAAGCACCGAGGCGACGATCATGAAGCCTGACGGGTCGAAGGACGACACGGGGTGCGACTTGCCCGCATGAAAGTGCGTCGTGAGCAGCTCCGTCCAGCTGATGTTCTCCATCGTGAGTGTCGCTCTGGAGTGTGGGGTGGCGGCGGCGGCGGCTGGGAAATTGGCGAATGGCAGTGGCTGCGGAGAACGCGGGTTCGGATTGCGCCGCCACTTGCCAATGACGCCGTGCGTGTCTCCACAAACGAGATTGTGGCACAGCAGCCGTTTTGCTGATGCACGCGAAGATCACCATCCGTTGTGTGGCGCGAATGTGGCGATCTTCAAGCTGATTATATATTTTCAATAAGTACGCTATCGTACTTTAGACGATGGAAACAGTAGAGCGTCCAATTTGGCGGGAAGAAGCTGCGCGCGTGAGCACAATTGCGAGAAGCTCACGAGCGAGATGGCGGACGAAGCGATCGCTGTCGCGGCGGCCACTGATGATGTGGTCATGAGTCCCGTTGCTGAGATCACACACACTACCGTTGCTAGTGATACTGCGCAAGCTGTCACTGACGTTAACATGTCTGCGGGCGAGGCCGATGCTGCTCCTGCTGCTGTGAAGGCGCCGATGGTCGCGCTGACTCCCGAGATCCGGTGGCACTGCGGCCCGACGGGTCTCAACGAGGCCGTGCTCTCGATCGACTTCCTGCATCCGAAGAACAAGCAAAAAGACGGTGAACATGGCGGTGCTGACGTTGTGCAACACCACCCGACTATCCTGGCGACAGGCGGCGCCGACAAGGAGATCAAACTGTGGCGTGTGAGCGACGACCTCAAGGACCACACGGGGCTCGAGTTCGTCTTCTCGCTCTCGGGCCACGACCGCAGCGTCAACTGCGTGCGCTTCTCGCCCAACGGCGAGTTCCTCGCATCCGCGAGCGACGACTCGACGATCATCCTGTGGACCAAGCCAAAGACGGCGGCGGAGGACTGGGCGTGGGACAAGATCACGTCGTTCAGCGACGTCGCGCGCACGCTGCTGGCGTGTGGCCACAAGGGTGACATCACGGACCTCGCGTGGTCACCCGACTCGTCGTTTCTCTGCTCGACATCTGTGGACAACACGTCGGTGGTCTGGAACGCAGAGAAGGGCGAGGTGGAGGAGCGGCGGAAGGACCACACGCAGTACGTGCAGGGCGTGGCGTGGGATCCGCTCAACGAGTACCTGGTCACGGAAGGCAACGACCGCTCCTGCCGCGTGTACTCGCTCAACGGCTTCGACCCCGTGAGTCGCCTGAGCTCCAAGAAGGTCGCCAAGAAGTGCGTGTGCGTGCAGACCATCAAGACACGCGAGTTCCCTGTGCCCACGACAGAGAAAGAGAAGGCAAATCATAAGCCAGAGGAGTTCATCGCACAGCCACCAATAACAACAGACGCCGCGTCCAAGCAGTCGACTGCAGGCGAATCGAACGCAGCAGAGGAGTCGGCTGCACGGGCGGCTGCTGCACCAAAGCACCGCATGTTCCTGGACGACACGTGTCCGGCGTTCGCGCGCCGACCGACGTGGACGCCCGACGGCAACTACTTCCTCGCGCCCACCGGCATCTTCCGCTCGACCGAGGTCGCGTCGCCGGTCAACACCGTCTACGCGTTCGCGCGCGGCAACCTGAGCGAGCCGACGCTTCACCTTCCGGGCCAGGAGAAGGCGTCGCTGGGCGTGCGCTGCAGCCCTCTGCTCTACGAGCTGCGATATCCAGCAGCAACAGCAGAGGACGATTCAGTGGTGCCCGTGCCCAACTTCTTCCAGACACCGCACCGCTCGATCTTCGCAGTCATTACGCTCAACACTGTGGTCATCTACGACACCCAGGTACAAAGCACTCGTTACTCGTGTTTGTATGGAGTTGGCTCATTGACTTGAGTTTTGTGTGGCTATAACAGCAAGCGCACCCGATCTGCACGCTCAAGGACCTCCACTACGCGGACCTGACGGACGTGAGCTGGTCCCGCGACGGGCAGCTCTTGAGCATCTCTTCCATGGACGGGTACCTCTCGTTCGTCAAGTTCCAGGACGGCTTCTTCGGTACTGCGGTGCCGCCAGCCGACCACGTCGCGCTTAACCAGCAGAAAATGCGGACAATGTTCGCGACGCGAAAGCCTGCGCGCACCGCCAAGAAGCACAAGGCGCAGCAAGCGAGCGCAGCGGACGATGCGTATGGCGGAGTTGCGGTCAAGAAGAAACAGAAGGTGTCGACGCCCGCCGTACGCAAGAAAGCGGACGCCAAGGCGGCACCAGTGGATGGAACAGTGGCAGTTCAGACAGCTCAGCAGCAGCCGTCGCCAGTCGCGAGCAGCTTCGGAGTCAACACGCTGCAGGTGCGCAAGAAGCGCAAGATCACACCGGTGCTGGTGCAGCCCACGCCTGCTGCTGCCGTCACCACCGTTTCGCCCACTAGCGATGCGTCTAGTTCGAATGCTATTGCTGCTCCTGCGCAAGTCAAAGAGGAGGTTGCGTCATCTACAGAAGCGCAGAAGGGCGGCTCAAACGGCAGTGCTGAGGGTCCCATCACGCTCTGAGGTTTTAGCAACAAGTAGGCGTCAGTCAATGAACGAACGAATCAATAGATGTTTACACACCGTACATGCGAGGGTGTCGGCCTTCTGGTATAGCATCTCTACCAACGCATCGCCTAACCAGATGTCATTCAGTAGCTACTTGATCAACTACACCTGTCCTTTACCGAAGCCGCCGCCGCCAGGAAGCTCGAAGGCCTTGATGGTCTTGAAGACGAGAAAGTAGCCGTAGGCCGCGCCTAGGCCGCCGAGCAGCAGGATGTTGAGCCAGTGGAGGCTCGAGTGGCTCTCAGGCGCCGAGAACTGCGCGCGCAGCAGCGCCGTAGCCTGCAGCGAGAAGCAGATGCAGTACGCCTGGCAGAACGTGCGCCGGATGAGCGCGTCGCTCACGAGGCGCGTGCGCCACACGAGCCAGCCTTGCGCAAGCGTCAGCGCACCTGTGAGTATCAAATAGAGGCACGTAGAGAGCGTTAGTGACGATGAGAGACAGCATATCAGAGAGAGTTCATGTAGTTTTTGCTGGTTGCGTATCATACCGTAGAGCCGCACAAACTCGTGCGCAAAGTGCGTGTTGTTAGCGTCGCCGAGGATGGGCGAGAGCAGCGAGTGGGGAGTGAAGAAGCAGAAGACACCCGAGAGGATCGCGAAGACCGCATGGCACGCGAAAAGCTGATCCAGCTGCCGGCGCACCTCCTGCATCGAGCTTGCTCTTCTTCTTCGCCTTGGTGTCGTGGATTTGCTGTTGCCTGTTTTGGGCAATTGGAGCCAGAAATGACGTGGAAGTTGGGATCTGGCCCTGTCTGTCGAATATTTCATTGAAAGAAGCTTAATATTTTATATAAAGGTAAGCAAAAACGAAAGGATAGGCTAGTATTTTGCTTTGCATATTCGTTACAAGTAGGTAGATAAAATTTGTGCTAGTGTGGACCACATCCCTCGCTCTCAGCTCGCACAAGCTGCCTCTCAATCAGAAGCAATAGTCAGTCGAAGAAGATCGGCAAACACGAGCGAGAGATGATGGCGACCAAGAGATTGACCGCTCCACAGCCTCAGCCACTGTTGCTGGCACTGCTGGTAGTAGGGCTGCTACTGCGGACTACCGCTGCGATCCACACGACGGTGCACAAGGCGTCCTCTGAGTGCTTCTCCGTGGATGCGCAGGGCTTCAAGCACGGCATTTCGCTTAACTACGAGGTGCTGCACGGCGTGGCGGGCGCCTTCCGCGTACAGCTCACGGACGGTAAGGGTGGTACCATCTTCGACCAGACGGGTCCCACGGGGCGCTACGTGGCCCCCATCGGCGACGGCGTCGGCCTGCACACCGCGTGCTTCCAGAACGAGGTGGAGGCCGTGGGTGATGTCATCGTGGGCTTCTCGTTTCACGCGGACGACCCGAGCCACGAGGTGCTCTCGAACGCGGACGCCACCAAGATCAGTACGTGCTTGTAATGCTGTGCCATTATGATGTAGAGTGTAGCTTGTCACAAACGTGGCGTGTGTGTTGTGAATGGCGCTATTGCAGAGCAAGTGCAGGAGCTGGAGGACCTCGTGTACGAGCTCTCAGTGAACCTGGACACGGTCAAGGACACGCAGTCGTACATGAAGGCGATCAAACAGTACCATCTCCAAGGTGAGGGTCAAGAGGCTCGTGCATATGTATATGCTTGTGATGGATATACATATAGCGGACTAACGCATGCGTCTACCGCCCATGAGCAGTGATCACGAGCACGCACAGCCGCATCATGTGGTGGACGTTCTTGGAAGCCGCGGTGCTCATCGTGGTTTCGGTCTGGCAGCTGGCGTTCCTGCGGCGCACACTAGAAATCCGGCGCCTGCTCTAATAGAATCAGCCATTGAATCAGTCTGCGGGCTGCTTGTTGGTGGTGAGGAAGCGGGTCGCGTCAGTGCAGGGTTTTGCCAAGCGGCGCGGTTCAGTACAAACAACATTGCCTTGCGAGCTACAATTGAAGTCGAAGCGCAAGTGAAGTCATTAACGCAGGTGGAATAAAAGGATAAATGGCATGCTGGCAGCTGTAGAGCTTCTCAAAGTCGTGCTCGTGGGCTGTATTCTGTGGTCGTGGGCTGGCATCACCGTGTCTATCTAGTGATGCTCTCGCCAACTTTTCTCGCGGCGTCCTTGAGCGAGCGCAGCTTCTCTTGCTGCTCGCCGTCCAGCAGTGCCTTCTCTTCCGCCGACAGCTCCTTGCCGAACTGTGACAACAACATCCATAGCAATACCCAGTCAGTTCTAGTAATGCAGCAGCACATGAAGCTATCCGGATAACGTACGCTGTCCTGCTTCTGGCTCATGAACTGCTCATACTGCTGCCACTCGCGCATGAAGAGCGGCACGAACTTTGGCGCCGCGTCCTTGTGGCGCTTGAACTCGTCTCTGTAAATCATAAGACGGCGTCGTTACAGACGCTCATAGTCCCTGTCGTTGGCAACAGAAAGACATACAAACAGACGCACTTACCGCACGTACTGGTCGCCGAGGATGCGCATGTGCGGCGCCAGCTTCTTCTTGTGCAGCATCAGGATGCGGCGGTACAGATGCAGCGCTTCGCTGCGGCTCGTCGCCATCTTCGCTCACCTGCTGGTCGAATTGGCCAGTATTGTTTGACTGTCGCTCGATCGAATTCCGCACAGTTTTGCACCAAAAATCAGCTGCGTTAGCAACAAATATCGAAACAGGAAAATTAATCTACCGGTTATGAACCACAAAACAACAACATGTATCAGGGACCAGCAATATGAGTCAAGGCGGGGCAGTTATTTTCTTTCTTCAAAAACCAATATAATGTGTAATACATATAGTCACAGAACATAAACGTACTTTGAAATATACTACTAAGAATAACGAACCTTCCATAACTGTCCATATATAAAGCCGTGAATAAATTTTGTCTTTTAGACTCGATTTTGGAACACATCTCTTTCTCCGTTTCGCAAAATAGACAAACGCTCGCGCATCAAGAATCAGAGAGCAGCTACGAGCCCAAGCAACAGCTCACTCAGCCTCGCCCCCTCCCTCCCTCCACTCTCTATCAATCTAGATGCGCGGCATCAGCTCCTTCGCCAACAACGTGAGCCTGGACGCGTGGCTCTTCGGCGAAGAGAAGCCCAGCGACGCCGCGTCTCTCTCCACGTCGTCTGCATCTCCATCGCCAGCCGCAGGTTCAGCACAGGCGAACGGCAACGCCCGCAAAGCCTCGGCTGTGCTGCCATCAGCTGCAGGTTTGCGCAATGGGAACGTTGGCGGCGGGCGATCCAACTCAATGCCTGTGAACCAGCTCACGAGCCGCCTGCCGCGGCCAAAAAAGGCGTCGTTCGCGATGCCCGGCCGACCGCCGATGGCGACCAACGGAAAGCCCAGCAGCAGCACAAACACTACCAGCAAAGCCAGTAACAACACAACCAAAATGCAGACGCCGTCGGAAATGCCGTTTCCCGTGAGCTCCAAGTTGCGCAAGCTCTTCCAGAACCGTCCGAATCGGCTGCAGTGGAACAAAGGCCGCCACTCGATCACCTTTGGCGCCTCTTCGTCCGAGGACAAACAGCAGCAGCAGTTGTCCCTCGGCCTCAGCGCCGCGTCCTTCGAACGGCTGCAAGGCCACGTGCCCTTCACGCTCAAGGAGATCGTGAAGGACCCGAAGAAGCTGCCGTACCTGCTGCAGTGGCTCTCCACGGACGACCTCACGCTCGCGGCGCAGACCAAGTACCACCAGGTGCTGCTCTTTTTGCTCGAGATCGAGCAGCTGCAGCTCGTGCCGGAGGAGAAGCGGCGCGACCAGGCGCTCAAGATCTGGGACAAGTACATCGACCAGAGCTCCGAGTTCCAGATCTCCACGACGCTCGAGATGACCGTCGAGCTCGAGCAGCTCGTGCGCGACAGCATCGACACACGCGGCGGCAGCACGGTGCTCGACGGCTTCTTCCCGATCCAGAAGCTCGCGTACATGCGCCTCACGCGCGAGGAGATGCCGCGCTTTCTCAAGAGCTCCGAGTACCTTCAGATGCTCATCGACACGGAGAACGACACCGCATCCGTGCCCATGGAGCGGATATTGCAGGTACATTGCCTTGTGGCTACTGATTGACTGAGTACCAAGGCCTAACATTCTCGTGGATATTGCTGCTGTTATGTACAGCAACCGAGAGCAGCGCACTACTTCCTGCTCTTCCTCATGCAGAGCCGGCAGCATTTTGAGCTCTACTTCTGGCTACACGTCGAGTACGTACTCAAGCCGCTGCTGGAGAGCGAGAACCACACGCTGTTCTGGAAACTCGCGCGCGTGCTCGTGCAGAAAGCGCAGAACGACTCGCAGGCGATCACTTTGACGACCAAGAACGATCTCTTCCTGGCGCTCGAGACCAGGAAGATCGACACGAATCTTCAGCCGCCGCAGCCCGTGGCCAAGGCGCTGTTTAACAAGGCGCAGCAGGAAATCTTCGTGATGCTACGATCGTCCTGGTTCGACCGCTTCATGAAGAGCAATCTGTACAAGATCGCGCTCAAGGACTCGCTGATTCACTTGGAGCGCGAAGAGTCCAAGGAGGACTCGCCCCCAAAGCTGCTTTCGCGGTCGTTCTCGGCCCTCGAGTACGCGAACCGCATCCATACTTCAGTAGCGAACGCAGGTGACGAAGAAGATGGCGCCATCTCCAGCAACGAAGAGACGGTGGAGACGCGCAGCATCAACAGCGAGAGCAAGGGATGCCTGGAGAGCGAGAGTGACAGTGAGAGCCACGCGAGTTCTTCGTCCTCGGACGAGAGCGAGGAGTCGTCGGACTTTTCCAAGATGGTGCTCAACCTTGAGAGCATTATCCGCCTGACCAATCTCCCTGACGGGCTCCAGGTGCACTACCGACCGCACTACGAGGCGCCGAGTGGGAATCTGCTGGACGGGAGCGAGGATCTTGAAGTTGCAGTCGATATGGTGCTCACGTTCGCGACGTTCATGGAGAAGAAAGAGCGCTGCGAGTCAGAGGCGATGCTGATGGTGATGCCTGTGGCGAACCCTTCGAAGCGCGATGGTCTTTATGACAAGTTTGAGGACGACATCCAGAACCGCGTGAAGGCGTTCCTGGTGCCCGATGGGCGGACGCTCGTCAAACCGAGTCACGCGAACGAGCGGTGTCCCGAAGACACGCTCTTTCCGTTTCAGCAGAGCGGTCGCAACGGCTTCCTCTTTGGGTCCGTGTACCTGACGTACGAGCCAGTGGTGATAGGCGCGGGAAACGAGAAGGTGTTCGTCGCCAAGGGCATCTGCGTACTCTCGAGCCTGCCGTTGGTGCGCACACTGCGCAATTTGGTGGAGGCGCACGTTGTGAATGCAGCAAATGCGTCAGAAATCTTCAACCACGAGCGCCTGAGCGCGCTCTTCCACGCGGACATTAAGACTGTGTCGCCAAAGGGGGCGGCGCCGAGCAACACGCTCGCGATCCACGCGTCCTCACTCGCGCGACGCTACAGCAACATCCTCAATTTGCCGCTGAGCATCCTGGAGACGCGCGTGGACGTGTCCATGAAGCCGCTCTTTGAGCACTTTGGCAGCGCACTGGTGCTCCAGATCCTGGGCAGCGCGCTGCTCGAGTGCAGCGTCGTACTAGTCTCCAGCCAGTACACGCTGCTCACCGAGTGCGCCGAGGCGATCCGCGTGCTGCTGCGGCCGTTCTCGTGGTGCCACGTGTATGCGCCGATGCTGCCCAAGCCACTGCTCTCTTACCTGCAGTGTCCGACACCGATCCTCGTGGGCGTACACAGCGGCTTTGCCACGCGCGCAGATCTGCCCACGTCGGGCTTCTACTTGGTGGCAGACATGGACAGGAACACGGTCGAGTATGTCGGCGACCAGAGCGTCTCGTGGCGCCAGCTGGGGCTGCAGGACGATCGCGTGGACCAGATCTTCCTGCCGCGCGCCTTTGAGACCGCAAAGCGTGATTTGGATCGCATGCTTGTGCCGAAGCGCCTGAACTACGACCGCATCGATGGCATCAAGGCATCATCGAGCGGTAGCGACACGGAGGCTGAGTTCTCGGACGAGCGAGTGCGGCTCGTATGTCTGGAGCTCATGGCGGGACTGCTCGCGGGCCACACGAACGCGTGCCTCGTCGTGGGCGACACGAAGGAGTCGGTCGTGATCTTCGATGAGACGCAGTTCCTCTCGACGCGCGACCCGGCGGACGAGATGTTCTACGCGGCGCTCATGCGCACGCAGTGCTTCTCCGAGATCATCAGCGCGCACAGCATCGACATGGGCATGAAGGGCGAGGCGGAGAGCGACGCCTTGAGTAGTGAGCAGTCGGTCGTGAAGCGAGTGAACGGAAGGGGAGGAGATGAAGACGAGGAGATCGAAGAAGAGGAGGAAGACGGCGTGATCTGAGGGAAGTAGGCGAGTGGCAATAGGAACTGAGTAAAATATTAAGAATTGATAAGCAAAGTACCACTTGTCCTGTCTGATAAGTTGTACAATCATTCCTACTGATGTTGAAGTTGTCAGTCCTGTCTCATGTGTGTCAAAGTAGCGAAATGGGTTCACTTTTGCGAAGAGCTACAGAACGAATGACAGTATCACTTGGCGCGGAGCAAAGGATATCAACACCAGACTTTGATATCAATGTCACACATTATTGGTATGATGATGAACAAGCTCTTCTTAGTTTTCGCTTGTGCTGGAGACCTCCCCATCCAGCCCTGCAGTGCGCACGACCTTCTTCTGAGGAGAGCCATTCATTTCAGCGTCTCCACTGGTTTCGCCGTCGTCAGTTGGATCGCGAGCACGTTTGCTAGAGACCGGCGACGACACTGTCAGAGCAGAAGCAGCTTCGTCTTGAATGGGTGCACGAGCTTGCATCGCATCTTGGAGAATCTGCGTGTGGGAGTCAGGGTCGGTCGCAGTTGATAACGCTGAGACGTCAACGTCTTCCGCACTTTCCACTGCAGCTGAGCGTTCACCCTCCTCGCCATTCTCATCTGCTGCAGTTGGCTGCACCGCTTGAGTGTCAGCTTCGTCATCAATCATCTGTGTGTCCTCGTTTTCCTCATCATTGATAGCTTGCGTGGCTTCGCCATCCTCATCGATTGCTTGTGTGGCTTCAAAATCAGCAACCTCAATCTCGTCTTCGATCATCTGAGTGTTAGCTTCATCGTCAGGAATCCCTTCGTTGCTGTGCAAAGTGCGCTGAGCCCCAACAGCAGCATTCAGCTTCACTTCGTCCTCAGGCGTCTCCATGTTCTGCATGTCACTCGTTCCCTCAGCAGCAGCATCATCAGGTGCTACTTCATGGTCGAAGCTTGGCGAGTGCGAGCCCATCACTTGGTCCAACGGCGAGCCTGGTTTAGACTTGTTCCCCGTTTGCAGCAGATCGTCTTCGCTCTCAGAGTCGTCGCTCAAGGTCGTGACGCGGCGGAGTCTTCGTCGCGGTCGAGACGACTCCTGCTGCTCCTCTGTAGGCTTGATACCCAGCTCCATCTCGAGATCTAAGTCCGAGTCATTCCGCTCCTCGTCGGATTTCTTCTTTGCAGCGTCACCACCTCGTCCGTCCTCATCCTTATCGGACGAATCGTGGGTCTTGCGGTGCAACTTGAGGTACTTGACACGGCGCTCAATCTGCTCGGCCGTGCGGTCGCGATCCTGAAACATGTCTTCGTACGAGATCACTTCGTAGACGGACGGCAGGTGGTGGTACTTACTAAACATCTTCTCCAGGTATCGGTCCTCCACCTTGGTCCAGTTTTTTGCGCGCTCGCTCACAGCCCTGGTCTTCCGCGCCTTGGTCTTGGCTGCTTCACCATTCACATCAGCATCAGCATTGTCTTTAGACGGCGCTTTCTGCAGATCGCCACCAAACTCCGCCTCTTCATCATCATCTTCTTCCTCATTCTCATTCTCGTCATCCTCGTTCGCATCTTCCGCCCCAGTACTCTCCGTTTTCTGCTTCTGGTTCTTGCGCTTCTTGGCCGCGACCAGTGACGTCGCCTGGAAGTCGGACGGTCCGAGCGTGAACTGGAATTCCTCCTCACCCTCCAACTCCTCAGCATCGATCGCCTTCTTCTGACGACGCACTTCGTTGATGAGCGCGATTTGCTTCTCGCGCCCGAGCGCCACTGCCTCGGAGCGGGACTTGGCCATCGAGTTGTGCGGCTCGTAGTTGCGCTGGAGCAGCAAAGCAGACTTGGTCGCGTACGGCTGGCGCAGCAGCGCCTCGACGAAGAGCAGGTGGTTCTTCTCCGCGAGCGCAAAGAAGTCGCGCACAACGCCGCGAATGAAGTCCAGGAAGCTCTTCATGTCCGCCTGGCGCTGGATTGACGTGTCCTGCAGCATGCGGTTAAAGAGCAGCAGCACGTGAATGTTGAAGAGCAGCGGCTGCATGGTCCAGTCCTCGTGCTGGTAGATCTTGAAGTGTTTGGCGCGGTAGAAGAACGAGTGGATGTAGTGGTTCACCTTGGGACTGTTCTCGCGGTAGCTCGTGAGCAGGAAGCTGTACATCTTGATCGTGTCGGGCGACAGGATGCTCTGGAAGTACCGGCGCACGTCGAAATCCGCCTCCTTGCGCTGCATCTCGAGCAGCAGCTGCGCCTGTCGCTCCTCGTCTTCCTCTTCGTCCGAATCCGAGTCCGAGCCACCATCTTCGCCTTCCGCCCTAGTTTTCTTCTTGGGCTTCTTCTTGCTGTGGCGTCAAGTGAATGAAAGAATATTTGTCAGGCTCAGAGAGTCTTATGCAAGGCACTGGCTCAGGGATAAGAGAGCCGCATACCTGTCCAAGAGCGCCTTTCGCCGCGAGAGGACCTTGATGTTGCCTTGCGAGTCCAGCATTTTAAACACCAGCTAAAGCACAGGAAGTTGGCTTGTTAGTCAGACACATATACACGTTACACATACACCTAACACTTCATGCAGAGCACGTACGTGACTGAGCGTGACGACGTCCACGACGTACTCCTTGGAGAAGTTGCCGGGGCTCCACGTCTTCAGCAACACGGGCAGACGATCCAGAAAGTCGCGCTCGTACAGGATCTTGTGCTGCAGCGAGTCGGCGATGCGCTGATAGCGCGGGTCATCGCTCGTGCCGAGCTCCGTGAGGTACGACATCATCTCCGTGAGCAGTTGCACGGAGACGGTCATGCCGTGGTAGTTCTTCACGCTCGCGTAGCTCTCGATGGACTGCAGCACAAAGTTGAACGAGAACATGTCGAGCGTCGAGAGCACGGCCTTTTCGTCGAACTCGGGCTTCTCGGGCGGCGGCGGCACGGGCGTCTCGAAGTCCATGTCCTGCAGTAGCTGCGTCTTCTTCTTCTCGTGCTCGCGCAACTGCTGCCGGTAGAGCGACTTGTGAGCCTGCAGCTTCAGGCGGTGGTACGTCGTGAGGAACCACACGAGGTGGAAGTACTGTAGCCGGTCGGTCACCACGAGCTTGCTGCTGCCGCGTCGGAACTCGTTCTTGAGCGAGTTCGTCAGCTGGAAGTACGACTTGGAGAGGATCGAGTCACAGATCTCCATCAGCACGCTCATTGTGCTCCTGTAGTGTTGAGCAGTTCATAGGCAACGTGGTTAGCAACAGTCCAAAGTCGCCTGCATGGACAAGGCTGGCACTGTACGTACCGGTCCGACTCGGTCACCTTCGCTCGCGAACCAAAGATCTCGCTGATGTCCGTCACTGGTCCGCCACGTTGTCTGCCGCCACGCTTGCGAGCCACGGGCTTCTTCGCCGCCTGCGGGACTTGGTCCTCGGACGTCTTTGCGAAGTTCGTCAGCAGCGTTGAGCGGCCTGTTGGGCCCACAAGCGTCAGCACGCCGCCAAAGTTCGAGTGGCGACGCGAGCCTCCGACTTTATGCTGTTGCAACGACAGCTTCTCCGTGTTGAGTTTTGCCGCCAAGCTCTCGAACTGAGACGGGATCGCTACTCGCGGTCCCCCTGATGTTGTTGTTGTTGCTGCTGATTGGCTGCTTGGTGCTGCGCCAGTGAGGCTCTGCTTCGCAAACGCAGCTACGGCCTTCGGATGCGAACAGTCGAGCGTGAGGTCCATCATCTCCATGATCAGCAGGTTCCACTCCCGGTTTTCGGCGGATTCAATGTCCTGTGCGCAACACAAGCAACAAACCAATCAGTCACTATGATATACACCCATGTTCTCTGCTGAATGACAAGGCACCTGGGCAAAGAGCAGGATCATCTCATAGGCGCTCTCTTCGTGCAGCGTGTGGATGAAATCCTCCTGCAGGTGGCTCAGGTACGTGGTCGTGGACGTGACAAAGCGCGGGTCTTCGTTCGGGATCGCCAGCACGTTTCGGATGAGCGTGAGCACCAATTCCATGTTCAGGTAGTCCTACGAGCCACATAATGCGCCACGTTAGATCAACACAGCAACATCATCACGTATGTGGTTGGATGTGGATATCGCTTACCTGAGCCGTGCGAGCGGACCCTTTCCGAGAGAGCGGGTCCACCAGAATGGTCATAAGGATCGGCACGATGTCGTGGCGCAGGAACGCGTACTTGTACGCGCGCAGGTACTTGAGCTGCTGCGAGATGTTCGTCGACTCCTTCGAGGGCTTCATCGTCAGCATCACGAGCACCTTGAGGATCGAAAACACCAGCGACCTGTTTGCCATGCAAAGAAAGACCCAAGTTAGCCGCACACATACACACTTGAACCAATCACTACCAAACACATATAGGTCAACTGTACCAGTCATGCTGGTGGTTTAGCAGTAGCGGCAGCAGCTTCTTCTGCAAGATCTTCCACTTGCCGAGCTGCTTGGCGACGAGTTTGTACTTGGCGTGGTCGCGGCGGATCGCGCGCTGCAGATCGTGGATCCACTCTTCGCAGTCCTCGCCACGCATGAGCACGGGCTCTTCACCCTCATTCTGCACACGTAGCATGCCCAGGTTGGAGCACACGAGCAGCAGCTCGTTCATCATGGCGCGGTCGAGCGCGGGCTCCTTGCCCGAAGCCGCGCCGCCGTCCTCATCGCCCGAGGAGAGCGCGAAGTCGTCCAGCTCCGCGTCTTCATCGTCAGCAGCAGTGAGGTTACCGACAGCAGCTGCTCTACGCGCCTCCGCAGCCGCTGGCGTCTCCTCCGAGTCGCTCACGTCCGCTGCGCCCATGCGCGCAGCCCGCATCTCTTCGTCGTCGTCGCCAGCACGCGCCATGTTCGCTTGTGAAAATGCTTTGCCGCCAAAAATATGGTTGTAACAATTCATTTCCGAATTGATGACGCTTTAACAAGTTATGTTTTTGTAGGCTCATTTCAGTCATTATGGAGGGTGTTGTGTGACGAGATAAAGAGGTGTAACACAATTTGAATCGTTCATGCTGTAAATGAATTGCGATCTTAAACACCGTGAATAGACACCCCAGAGGTGTACTATTGAGCCAAGGCGCCTCTCCACAAGCAACAGGACGACGCATCGAGGCAATTCGAGCGAGCGAGCGCGTGACCGACCGATGGAGCCGCCGTCACTCGTGGATCCACAGCAGCAGCATGCGTTCCAGATGGGCAACACCCAGCAGGTCCAGTCGCAGCAGATGATGGTGCCGTCCGTCGCCATCCCGTCGACCGTGGGAGGCGGCGGCATGGACACGACGGGGGCGTACGATCCGCTCGGCACGCAGGTGAGCCCTAGCCATTCGATGACGCGCCAGCATTTGCAGCAGCAGCTACAGCAGCAACAACTCCAGGCGCATCAACACGCGCAGCTACGACAGCAGCAGCAGATGATGGACCCCATGGCCGCAGCTTACGCGCACAACCCGTACGCGCGCGACCGGACGCCAACGCCACCGAACGTGATGATGCACCACGCAGCAGCTACGAACAGCAGCAGCACTTTCCTCACTGTCGGCGGTGGCGTGGAGCAGAAGGCTGTGCATCTGCTCTCCGCGTGCGAGTCGTGCCTGCTGGTCGTGCGTGCGCCCGGGTACGACATGTCGTTCCGTCGCGTGATGGAGTCCAAGTGTCCGCGCTGCGCCGGCATGCTCACGCTGCCGCAGGAGAACATGGAGATGCTCATCCTCTACGGCCACTTCATCGCCGAGAGCGTCGCCGCGACCGTCGTACTGGGCACCATGGGGCTGCACCCGTCGCTGCGCGCGGACTTCGTGGCCGCCGTTATGAACGAGCTGCTCATCCCGCTGCAGACCGACTTCGTCTACGACATCGCCGTGCCCAAGCGCCAGGACGGGCTCGGCATGTCGCTGCGCATGCACAGTACGTTATCCATTGCGACTCTTGGTCTATAGTATCTTTTGCTGCGTCCTAACGCTGTGTATCTATGTGTGTATGCATGTGTTGCTGTGAGCAGAAGGCGACCTGGTGGTGGGCGGCTTCATCGACTTTGAGGACAACACGGAGAGTCCGTCCGTGGCGGCGCGTATCATCGCGGCGGGCGACGTGCTCGTGGCCATCAACAAGAAGTGCATCACGGCGTCGTCCTTCGAGACCAACATCCGCATGCTCTCGCACGCGGCCTCGCCCGTGTATCTCACCTTCCGCCGCAGCCGCGCCGTCACGCTACTGTGATCCCATCCCCACAAGTCAACACCAACCGCCAAGGATCTCATCATAAACCAACCTCTCTAATATATTTCGGTGTGCAGTATTTCTGTGAACTGCATGGCCAGTCAAAAAAGGATTCACACAAAGACTAGTGCTTCGCGTAGCTCCCAGCGCTGAGCAGGCCCTTGGTCGTGACGACGCCCACGAGCGCGCCCTGGTCGCACACGAAGCAGTGGTCGCAGCGCAGCATCGTGAAGATCATGTGCAGGTCGTCGAGCGGCGTGGCGCTCGAGATCGTCATGGCCATGGGTCGGATGGCGCACACGCCGCCGCTCGTGATCTTGAGCGACTCGCCCAGCTTCTCGCGCTTCTGCTCGTTCCAGCCTTCATTCAGCAGCGCGAGCATCTTCTCGTCGTCCATGAGGAACGGCACCTTGTCGCCACCGGTTGCGAACGGGTTGCCCAGATTCACCGACAGCGCGTTGTACGTCTGGTCGACCGAGTACTGGCCGTTGAGCCCGCCCATGCCGTTGCGGCTCGTGGTCCACGACATCTTGTCCTTGAGCGTGGCCCAGGAGAAGCCGCTCGAGCCGCTCTTCACGGGCTCGCCCAGGTCGATCTCGACGTCCTCGATGCCGTTCACCTCGTAGTAGTGGCGCACGAGCTTTTTGGCCTGCGAGCCGCTGATCACGCCCAGCAGCACCATCGTGGCCTCGTTCTGCAGCACGGGCAAGTCCTGGTTCGGCAGTCGCTGGATCGCCAGCAGCACCTTGGCGATCGTCGTGCGCTTGGTAATGTACACGACGTGCGGCTCGACAATATCGCCCGCGCACAGGCCCGTACCAAAGTCCAGCAGCGGCAGGTACGGCAGGCCGCTCACGAGCAGCAGCGTGTCGTAGATCGACTTCTCCTTCCACATGTTGGACGCGGCTATGGACGCCAGCACGGCGCAGAAGATCGGCAGCATGAGCTGCATCTCGCCCGTGATCTCGAGCGTGATCACGGCTGCCGACACCGTGCGAGTGGACGCGGCGGCGAATGCTGCAGCGCCAGCGAGCGCGTACACGCCTGGGAGAATGTTGAATGGGATGGAGAGCGCCTCGCCGCAGAGGCGGCCGAGCGCGGCGCCGGCGATGAAGGTCGGTACCCAGACGCCCGTGGGCAGGCGCAGTGTGATGCAGAGCGGCAGCAACACCACTTGGATAAGGCAAAGCAGCGGTAGCGAGTAGAACTTGGAGATTGTGAGCCAGGACGCAGGCAGCTCAGCATCCGTGAAAAGCGTGCGGAGCTCAGTGAGGGACGCGTTGCGCGCAAACTCACCCGGGAAGAACGTGAACGCGGCCGTGACGATGGCGACAGTGATCGGGTCGACCCACGTGACACACAGCTGCTTCCAGGGTTTCGAAGACTTCTTGAAGGAGCTGCGCGTCTGTGCGATGACGCGCACGGCCCAAGTCATCCCCGTGGACACGAGGCCCACGACAGCGCCGAGCGCGACGAAGAGCGGGATCTCCCAGATCGAGTACGCGTGCAGCGGGAAGTTGGTCTCGAGCACCATGCCTGAGCGCTCGGCCGACGACTTGTTCACAAGAACGAGCGTGAGCTGCAGCATGAGCGCGCCGGCCACCGAGCTGATGAACGCCTTCATGTAGTTGGACATGAGGTAGTAGGTCGCTGTGACCTCCATGGAGAAGAGCACACCGCCGATGGGCGACGAGAACGTGGACGACACGCCCACGGCGCAGGCTGCGGCCAGCAGCTGCACGCGCGCGTTCAGGTAGTCGCTAAAGTTGTGGTACACGGGCGACTGCAGCAGGTGGTGCGTCACGATCGACATGATGTGCACGTACGCGCCCTCGGTGCCCACGACGAGCCCCGAGCCCACGGCGCAGATGAGCCCGCCGAGCTTGGCCAGAAGCGTCACAAAGTCAAAGTACCCGGGCAAGTACATGCGCGGGTCGATACCCGTGAGGATCGACTTCATGTGCGAGATGCCCGAGCCTAGAGACAGAATAACAGGAGCGGACGCTAGCATTAGGACCGAGACGACCATAACGAGCTCATAGCCACACAGCCACACAAAGCTCGTACCTGCCGCGACGGGCGAGAGCCGCGTGATGAGCAGGCCCAACTGCGAGAAGCAGATCGTGTGCGCCGTCCAGATCACGTACTTGGCTGCGTACGAGTCCGTGAGCCCGATCAGCTGCTTGCGCAGCGAGATGATCAGCTCACCGAGCCTGCACATTCATGTTTCATCAGATAGCGCAAGTCAGTACAAGCGAATGTGACGGTGGAAACATGTGCTGCGATCACCATCTGCTCATATGATCATGCGAGCAGCCATCGTTTTGTCAGCCATTTGCAAAATAAAAGCAGCAGTCTGTACCTTCGCATGCCGTATCCAAGCGGCCCGCCGATGACCCCAAGCAGCATGAGGAAGCTCAGCACCTTGAGCTGGCGGCTGTAAAACTCGTAGGAGCTCTTTGGTTGGTAGCGCGCGCCGCCGAAGAGCGAGCCGACGGACCGCGAGCGCTGCGAGTGGAGTGCATGCTTGCGGAATTGCTCAAACAGGTGGTAGTCCGAGTCCGTGTCGCCGCTCGGGCTCGCACCACTCGAATCTCGACCCGAGAAGCGCAGCAGGTCGTGCACATCAATCGCATGGGCCGACGCGTCGGTCGCAACTGCAGCTGTAGCAGCGCCGTCGGCCTCGCCACCGAGACCAAAGATGTCCATCACCGTCGGTGGCGACGGCGCGCCGCTTGGGCCGCTGCCGCCCTCCTGGTACGAGAGCGCGCGCTGCTGGAACTCATGCAGAGAGCCAATGCGGCCCACGCGCCGCTTGTGCGCCGGTAGCAGCTCGTCCTGCAGCTCCATGTCTCTCTCTGCGGCTGCGTGCTGCGCGGCAGCTGGCGCTGATGGTGGAGGTCGCACTCGCTCGTTCGCTGCTGACTTCTTCGGCGCGAACGATGCGACAAAACTGAGTTTCCAGAGGAGCGCGGCGTTTGTCAAGCTCTGAGAAGCTCATCTGGATGGATGTGTTGTGGGTTTGTGGAAGAGCACTTGATACCAGCACCACATATGTATACAAAAGGTATACTAAACCAAAGCTGTATACTAAACTCATTAGAGGATGGGCGACATATTGAGAAACACTTGCCTCCACTATGCCTCATACCCTCTTCGTTTGTACTAGACAACGAAAGTGGGAACAACTTGGTCGCTTTCGCATGACGACGCACTCGACGTCAGGAGAACATTGAAGACTGCATTGTATAAACTATGCGCGGTTGACCACAGGAAGAGAATGGTGGTAAGCACTCTAACTGGATCGATGCCTTGTTCACCCGCGCTGCGTCATTTATGTGAGCTCTTCATGTGGGTTCGCTAGGTGCTCCTGAAGAGCTGAATGGAAACAACAGAACTCGGTTCTTAGACCGTTCGTGAGGTTATCCGTAGCTGGTGAAAGGCAATCCACGTTGAGATTCTTCCGGCCATGAGAAACGGTCGACGTATTATTAAGTTAGTCTCGGTGGCGAAACCGATGAGCTGTTCAGTTTCTTGGCTACTGAAAGTAGAGGTGACCTCAAACTCGAATCCTAGTTTACCAAAATCAATCAAAACAGCTAGATATAAACTCATATTTACTGAAATAATCGATCTAACTAATGGGACAACCCAAGCAGACGCAAAGCCGCCTGATAAAGCAGACGGTCAAGACTATTTGAGTTTTGTCTCAAATGTCCAGGCAGCCACTATTTCCATCTTAACTCGTGCCACCACTTTGCTCTTTGATCCAAATTCAATTGCCACGAGCTCACTTCCCATTTGCGCGCCTCGAGCCCAAGCGACCTTCCATCCATCTCATCTGCCACCACCACCACTAACTGCAGCAGCACGACCACCACAGCCATGCTCCGCCACTCGCTCCGCACATCCGCCGCCATCGGCAAGAGCCCGCTCGCAAGCAGCAGCGCCACTGCCGTCGCGCGCGCGCTCAGCACGACCACGAGCTCCGCAACGGAAGAGTACGACTACATCATCGTCGGCGCCGGCTCGGCCGGCTGCGTGCTCGCGAACCGTCTGAGCGTCGACCCGGCCAACAAGGTGCTGCTCGTGGAGACGGGTCCGAGCGACAGGAACAAGTGGGACTCGTGGAAGATCCAGATGCCGGCCGCGCTCACCTACAACCTCGCCGACGATAAGTACAACTGGTTCTACTACACGGAACCGCAAAAGAACCTGGACAACCGCCGCCTGCCGTGGCCGCGCGGCCGCGTGCTCGGCGGCTCGTCCTCGCTCAACGCCATGGTTTATATCCGCGGTCACGCGTACGACTACGACGACTGGGAGGCGAGCGGTGCCGAAGGCTGGAGCTACGCCGACTGCCTGCCGTACTTTCGCAAGGCGCAGACCCATGAGCTCGGCCCGAACGACTACCGCGGCGGCGACGGCCCTCTGCACGTGAGTCGCGGCTCGCAGAAGGATCAGGTGCTCTTCAAGAAGTTCATCGAGGCCGGCATCCAGGCCGGCTACCCGTACACGGACGACATGAACGGGTACCAGCAGGAGGGCTTCGGCTGGATGGACTCGACGGTGTACAAGGGCAAGCGCTGGAGCGCCTCCGCGGGCTACTTGCACCCGGTCACGTCCCGTAAGAACCTCACGGTGATCACCGACACGTTCGTGAACAAGGTGATCTTCGAAGGCAAGCGCGCCGTGGGCATCGACACAGAGAACAACAAGAACAAGACCACGGCGCAAATCCGCGCGGCGAAAGAGATCATTCTCTCGGGCGGCGCGATCAACTCGCCGCAGCTGCTCATGCTCTCGGGCGTGGGTGATGCTGAACATTTGAAGGAAATGAACATCCCGGTTGTGCAGAACCTGCCGGCGGTCGGCCAGAACATGGAGGACCACCTGGATCTCTACATCCAGTACCACTGTAAGAAGCCTATCACGCTGCACAACGCCACGTGGAAGTACCCGCACAACATGGTCAAGATCGGCCTCGAGTGGTTCGCGATGCAGTCGGGCATGGGCGCCTCGGCGCACCTTGAGTCCGGCGGGTTCATCCGCAGCGCCCCCGGCAAGCGCCACCCGGACATCCAGTACCACTTTCTGCCCGGCTCACTCACCGGCCAGCTCACGCCTGGCTCGTACCACGCCATGCAGGCCCACTGCTCGCCCATGCGCGCCACGAGCCGCGGCTTCCTCAAGCTGCGCAGCGCCAACCCGCGCGACCACCCGATCATCGAGCCCAACTACCTGGACACGGAGCAGGACAAGGTCGACATCCGCGCCGGCGTGCGCCTCACGCGCGAGATCTTTGAGCAGCAAGTCTTCGACGAGCTCCGCGGCGACCCGATCTCACCGGCGCAGAGCGTGCAGAGCGACGCTGAGATCGACGCGTGGGTGCGCCAGCACAGCGAGAGCGCGTACCACCCGTCGTGTACGAACCGCATGGGCGTGGACGAGAACACGGTCGTGGACCCGCAGACGCGCGTGCACGGGCTCGAGAACCTGCGCGTCGTGGATGCGTCCATCATGCCCAACATCGTGAGCGGCAACCTCAATGGCCCGACGATCATGCTTGCCGAGAAGGCCGCCGACATCATCCTGGGCAACGCGGCACTACCAAAGTCCAAGGCGCCGGTGTACCAGCCTGCGAACTGGGAGACCAGCCAGCGCTAGATATGCTGTCAAAGTCTGAGAGAGAATGTGCAATAGTAGAATGAACGAACGAAAAGGTGGTATGCAAGAAATAATAAACTCATCATCCACTTCACTACTGCGGGATCACTGCTTGATCTCTGCATCGTTGCGTTACAGTCAGTACACGACGGCAGAATCCAAGGCCACCTAGTTGGCCTTCGGCGCCTTCTTTCTCTGACGCAGCTTCTGCGCGCCTTCGTCGCCCGAGGACTCGACTCCCGTCGCAGCAGCAGTGCTCTTGAGCTTCTCGTCCCCTTCGCTCTCGAGCTTCTCGTCCCCTTCGCTCTCGTCCTCGACGCCGCTGTCCTTTTCTTCAACAGCAGACGCAGGGAGCTCTTCGACCGCCTTGCCACAGCACAGGTAGAACATCGAGAGCAGCATCACGACGCCAGCCACGAGCACCGATCCAATGCCCGCGAGCGGGTTCGCCTTGGCAAACTCGACAAAGTCCGCGAAGAGCAGCTCGACGCTGTTGAAGATGCCGCCCTCCTTGGCCTTGCGCTCAAGCGCCTCCTGTCGCTCCTTCTCGCGCGCCTTCTCCTGCTCCTCCATCTCCAGCTGGTGCTTGGGCACCCACGTAGCTTCAGCGAACTCCTGCGCCTTTTTGAAATCATTACCGAGCCAGAAGTTGTCGAACGTGATGCCGTCCGACATCGTCCACACCTCCACGGCGAGCGCGCCAATGGGGTCGAGGCGAGCAGGGTGCGCATCTTCAAAGTACTCGGGGTTCGGGATTTTGCGCGGCTCCCACTCGCCCTTGTACGCCGGGTTGAACACCAGCGGCGCGTACCACTTGCCCTTGAAGTCCGGGTTCGCCTTGGTCGGGCGCTGCCACTCGCCACATCCCACCGCGCCCTCGCACTTCGGGTTCGGAATCTGCGGCGCGATCCACTCGCCGTCGTCTTCATCATCCCAGTCCTCCGGCTTCACGACTGACGGGTCGTCGATCATCGCTGGTTCGTTGTCCAGCCAGCCCTCAGGTTTGACGGCTTCGAGATCTGGGATACGCGCTGGAGCGTCTTCGTCCCAGTCGGCTGGCTTGACAGCGTTTGGGTCGCGGATCTTCTGCTCGTCCGCCCAGTCGAGCGGCTTCGTGTCGTTCGGGTCGTCGATCTCCTTCTCTGGGATCACCGACGGCACAAAGTCCTCCAGCAAGCTGCCCTTCGAGACCGACTTCTGGTCGATGAACACCTCGTACGTGTTGTCGTCACGCACCACGGCCGTGTAGATGTGCGACAATCGGTCCGACTTGCTCTGTGGCGGGCTCGACAGGTGCTTCTCCTCATACTTGCCCGTCACCGGGTTCTTGTGCTGAAAAATAAGATGCACCTTGTCGCTCGAGCCGCACTTGTCCGGGCCAAACATGATCACGAACGGCGTCTCGTCCGAGAAGCCTACGTAGTCGTTCGTGTCGTTCGCGCGCAGCAGCTTCACGTACGCGCCGCCGCACGTGAGTCCCTTCTGCAGCTTCACTTCATACTGGATCACCATCTCTTTCTTGGATTCCGAGCCGTCGATCACGAGCGGCGAGTTGAGCTTGACCGCGAGGCCGTAGTGTTTGGCAGGCGCGTCGAGCACGAGTCCCTTGTCCGGAGATACGTGGCCCGTGCGCACCGTGTACTCGTCGACCGAGGCCTCCTGGCTCGCGTACTTCTCGTGCGTGCTCTTGAACCAGCGCTTGCCGTCAAAGTGCTCGTCCTCCTCGAAAGTCTCGACCAGCACGCCGTGCGTCGCGAGCTCCTTGACCTGCTGCAGCAGCGCCTGCTGGCGCCGTGTATCGTCCGTCGCAGCGGCCGCCTGCTGCTGCTGGGTTTCAGTGGTGGCTGGCGCATGGGCGTCGTCAGCCGCAGAGGCGACGCGAGGCAGCTGCAGCAGCAGCGCAGTCGCCGAGAGCGTAAGCAGTGCAGTGGTCGCGATTTTCATCTTGTCCGTTGCTGCTGCTCCAGTTTGGAAATGAGCATCAAAATGATCCAGCATTGAAGCGGTCCCGAACGAGTGCCACGTCAACAGTTTCAAAAGGCGGATTCTAGAAGCTTTTTGGCTCTACGCTGCTTTCGTACGGGATTGTATACGTGCTATACTCTTCAGCTATACTTTTTTAAGTGTCACGAATTTTCAGACAGGATCTGTTGGAGGCAGTGGTTCACACGATGTCTGGCTGTGACGAGTACGTAAGAACCCAATCCAAGGACCTTTTGCTCAGGTTTTACGCGCATCGTACATGTTTAGGAGAAGCAGTGAGGTGGTGGACCCGATCGCAAGCTGGTGGCGGGCAGTGAGATTTTCGGTACCGCGGGGTAGTACTTTGAAGTCTAGTTGTGCATACTTTGCGATCAAGTTAGTCATAGAATAGAGCTATTCTATGATCATAAGTGATCTTTGGCGAATTACGCAAATGGCGTTGGTCAAGATTTGGTCGCATATTCATTCAACTATATGTATTGAAGGTATCGCCGAACAATTTGGGAGTACGCGGTGTCGCTGAGCGCTTTCAATCTGTTAAGAAAGAAGAACGACGACGACAGCACAGCACCAAGGCAACGCACTATGAACGACATCTGATCTATTACGTTAAGTCTTTACTTGTTGAGAGACACCAACGTTTCCCAAATCTGGTTGATGTCGCCGAGGGCGTCCGACACAATCATGCGTCCATCTTCGGTCAGGAACTCGCCTTTCTCATTGAGAAACACGAGCCATGGTATGAGTGTCGTGTACTCGTCCTTAAGCTCTTGCCGCTTGTCGTGACAGGTAAATGGAAGCGCCTTCCACGGCATCTCGTGGAAGTAGTTGGTGAACTCGTCGTCGTCCTTGTCGGAGGACACGTAAACAATCTCAAACTCCGGGTGTTCTTCGACCATTTCCTCGTAGACTGTGGCAAGCAGCGGCGTGAACTCGCGGCATGGAAGACAGCGTTTGGAGCTGAAGTAGATGCCGACAATCTTCTTGTTCTGGAGCGCGTCCTCTGTCTTCGTTACGCCATCTTTTCCGAGCAGTTCGGCACCGAAAATCTCACTCCAAGGAGTCATCGTGTGTGTGAATGGCGTCAAACTGACAAGTGGCAGATGGCAAAGCACTTGAGGCCAATTGCGCAGATAGAAATCTAGCTGCTGCACTGTTTCCACACAACACAGGAAAGGTAACAAGACTGTGATACCGGTACATCACCCTGCTGCTGTACAGACATCACCAACCATCTGGCATTCTGGTCAGTCAATCACACTGTGTGTGCTGGCATCTCTTTTTTGTGACCACTCTTGCGTCTTATTGGTTCATCTCGTGTTGATGCTTTGTCCGTGGCTCCAACTCGGACTTGTGTGGCGCTTTTGGAACGGCGGACAAAAGTCCTGGCCACACAAAAACACTTAGCAATGCCTAGGTCAACACAAAGGCTGTTTGGACACGACTCAGCTGGAAACTCACATTCGAACTTTGGAACCAGCAATGCACACATTCAGCGTCGAAAATGTCAGGGCAGTCAAATGCACAGAAGCGCGTTTCCATGGAATCCTGCTGATGAAGCTGGTCCAGCACTTTACCGCGAAGGTTCAAATACCGCGGAGTACTACCCCGCGGTTTGGTACCCCGGGGTAGAGCTCAGATGAGCCAATGACGTGTCATGAGCGGCTGGATCAAGTCCCAGAATCATCCAAAGACTCGAAGCTGCCATCACTTCCAGTCCTCTCAGTTCTTTTGCCACGCAAGCAACACTCAAACACCCAAGCGCACCGATGTTCTCTAAAATTGCAATTACCCTCTTCGCTCTGGCCGCTGGCGCCGTCACCGCTGCCGATCTGCGTGCGTGCCTCACGAGCGTCGAGAACGTGGAGTAGTACATTCAGCTCAACGACGTCGTGTACCTCCGCGAACAAGATGCTCCATGCCTCCAGGAGTTCCAGGACCACTAAATATTCTTCACTATCAGTGAAGTCTCCAGATGGTTGAACCATTTTTGGAAACCACCAATATGCAACGCATATTCCAAATCCAAACGATGACATCAGATCCAACACACGTAGTGATGTAGCACATAAATGCTTCATGGTCGTTGATTGGTTTGGAATAAGTAGATCCATGAATTTCTTCTCATCAACCAATTCCAGAATGTCTCCAGTAGTGACGGTGCCCTTCGAGACACTACTGGAGACATCACTGGAAGAAATGGCGCGAATGGAGAGCTCATCATTACTGTACAACCTTTGTCAATCCAGACAGCAATGTCTTGATACAAACGAAAACCTCACCAAAATAAAACACCTACCGAATATCCTTTGTCAATCCGGACGAATTGTTGATTCGGACAAAGATATTAGCCAATCACAGCGAAACACTTCTTTTCAGCCTCAACCATTTGTCAATCCGGACAGTACCAAAAATGTGGTACATGTACCATCTTT
>JAADXK010000144.1:0-40171 GCA_023337805.1 Globisporangium barbulae | reverse complement strand
GGTAACACAGTTTAAATGCCACAATTGTCACAATTCGTGACAATGTTATTGGTCACAGTGCACTATAATCTGTTTTGAGGGGGTATGTATTTTTTGTGGTGTATCAATCTGGGAGGTTTGCCTGTATTTCCAGGACTTGATTAGGATGTCTTGAAAGTAAATAGGCGAGAGGTACATGAGAGAAGAGAGTGACGCGATTCCCTGGCTTCCTTGCTTACAAGTTCTGTTCGACCAGCAAACACAAACGAGTCAATGAGAGAGAGAGAGCTCATGGAAGATGTCGTTGCGGCTCTGGTGTCGGTGCTTCTCGCGATCACCGCCTACTTTGCCATTGGCGACGGGCGCGAGTTCAAACAGCCTGACTACCGAAAACTCGTGATCGAATCAAAGGAGTACGGACGTGTGATGATAAGAAGCGAAAGCGGATGATATATGAGGAATGTCAGATGCGAAAAGAGATTACTGCTTGCTATACCTGAGTTAGTGCGGCAAACTGGTCCAAACGCAACAAATATCTGCCTGAACATAACGCCAAGACCGACATCACGAAACGCACAGCGATCTGCCTCCATTTCTTTGTTCATGGCATGTCTGTTAAAGTCACCACCTCCGTTTTCGGCGTCTCGAAGACAAGTGCTGTGATCAACTTTAACGAAGTGCTGTCAGCTATTTCCTCCACAATTATCACCACCCTGCCACTCGTGAGCACTTTGCGCGCACCGTGATTGCGTCTGAGCGAATGCACGACTTCCCCGATATCGTTGACGCCATCGACAGCACGCTATTTCCGATCGCACCATACACCCTAATTAGTTATGGCATGACTAAATCTAATGTATGGGCAGGCGCCTCGGACACATTTTTAGAATTTGTCCATTATTTGTCGAAGAAGTGCACTTGAAGTTTGTGTGGCAGTTTGGAAATATATTCATCATAAAGCTAAACTATCGAACTCAGGCATTCAAACTCACAATATTAACCCTTTCGCGTCCCGACGTGTAAATTTTACACGTTCGAAGACTGTTTCAAAACACGTCTTGAAATGACCTCATCAAACGTGTAAAGTTTACACGTTTTACAAAAAAGCTTCTTCAATAGGGGTGTTCAATCCTTCAGAAAAGCAAAAAAATACAAGCAAAAAGTCGACAAAAGAAAAGCGGGGAGAAAAGGAATGAACGCGTTTTTGGATGATAGGGCTACTAAAAGACACCTCAACAGTACTTTCGCGTCAAAGGAGCATGCGCTGCTCATCAACCACAACAAATAATGCCATCGCTGAGCAGCAAAGAGCAGCTTCACCGGCAGCTGGAGACGCACTTGATCAACCACCGCCTCCACGACTGCTCGTCCGAGGATGAAGATGACAACGTGGTGGCAGTGCTAGAAATGATCTCCTCTTTCTGATACATCACTCCAAGGTCGAATGTCCCGCGTTCCTCTGCTGTGCGAGATCTGCTCATACAGTACGGTGAGAGAGAGTTCAAAGAAACATGCAGAATGAACAAAAGCACGTTTCGCCAGCTTCTTGAGTGCATTTCGGCCACTGCAGAGTTCAACCGCGGTGGCACCTGCTCTCAACGTGCAGTAGCAGTCCAGCTCCTGGTCGCTTTAGAGCGGCTCGGCACCTATGGAAACGGCGCTTCTGTGGGGCGGTTTGCGCGCACAAACGGTGTTGGACGTGGGACAATCACGCTCTACACAACGCGGGTCATCAACGCAATCTTCCCGATGAAAAAGGAGTGGATAAAATGGCCTAATCGTCAAGAACGCCAGCGTCAACGGCGCTCGTTCGGTTTCCCTGGTGCTATTGCCGTCGTGGATGGGATGTACGTGAACTTCAGCCGTCGACCACACATCGATCCTGTGTCGTACTGGTCAAGAAAGCACAGGTACATACATATAAATTGTCGCGTGCGATTGTGAAGAATTATCTTTCTGACTATGACCTTTTGTCTCATGTAGGTACTCCATGAACGTGCAGGTCGTTTGCAACGCGAAGAAAGAAATCATCTACTTTGTTGTTGGCTTTCCAGGCTCAATGTTCGGCAATACTGCTCTCGCTCAGCCCTCTTTTGCGGAGAACCCCAGCGCCTTCCTCTCTCCAGATGAGTTTATCATTAGCGACAGCGCCTACCAACTCTCTGTGTGGGTGTTGTCGCCTTACAAAGGGCACTTGGCTGATGAGAGCACGAACAAAGCATTTAACGAGTATTTTTCGCAGCAGCGTGTGGCTATCGAGCGCGTGACGGGACTGCTTAAAGGGCGATGATCGTCGCTCAAAGAAATTCGCAGGACGATCAACACTACGGAGGATATCAAGTACATCAACAAGTGGATCGTATGCACAATGATCCTGCACAACTTCGTTCTTCACTTTCATGACGAGTGGCGCAATGAGGAGGAAGAAATTCAAGACAGCCGAGAAAACAACAGCGTTGCTGATACAGTGGCCGGCTTTGAAAGACGTGAGGGATTAAAGCGAATGATATTTGGTAACAGCAAATAGCAGCCAAGTTACTTGCATGCGCGTTTGAAAATTGTGATCGTGTTCATTAGTTAGCCATCCAAGAGAGCCAAGTAGCCTTTAATATCCTCTACTGACTTCTTCTCTGAAATAAGAGAGAGAATGAGCTTTCCCTTTGTGCTCTTCTTCTGCAGTTTCAACTTATCACTTTCAATTTTCTCTTGCAGTTGTAGTTTCTGCCGTTCTAGGTTGAGGCGGTCGGAAGCTTCCTTCTTTTTGAACTCGAATTTCTCGCTCTCGACTTGTAGTTTCGTCTCTGAGTACTCCGTGTACACCGAAGAGAAGTCGCGCTTTGGTTGCGTGGCTTTGGTTGTTGCGAGTGGCATACTTAACGCTAATGCGCTCGCGGCAACGAACTGGGGCGACAATAGATCAGGAAAGGCGTCGTCATCCTTGCTCTCTTCGTCTGGATCACTGCCAACGTCCTCTGTCGAAGGACGTTCGGATGCAAGGTCGTCATTGTCTTAGGGCGGGTCCCCGACCTCCATGTTGGCCGGATTGACGTTCTGGCGGCTACCGAAGAGCCGGTCGAGACGATCGAACATTGGGCACGTAGCTTCTAGCTTTGCTGACACTGACACGACACCTTTCAGCAGGTCTGCACTTGTCACTCCAAACCCTGTCTTCAGCGACGCTCTTTTTGCTTTTCTGTAAGTAGCAAGATAGCTCTCGTACCGACTCTTAGCCACCTTTTCTGTCCAAGATGCCTGTACACAGCAGATGAATTTGAGCACACAGGATATGAATGTGGGATCCACGCGTAGGTAAAAGTTGCAAAAAGAGCTCGCCGCACCTTGGTCGGTTTGTTCACATACGCTGCCAACTTTGTGAACGCGTCGGTCTTCCTCAGCTTACGGCCGGCGACGACGACGCCATCTAGCGCTGCCAGGCCTGTAATTATAGCGAAATTGGATGCGTTCTCGAGCCAATAGACAATCGCGACGCGCTGCGACGGAGTCGTGCGCATACGTGCGCCTATTAGTTGGGGAGGCGAAGTCGCACTCCGCCGTGCTCTCACTCTCGGCTTCCATCTCGTTTGTTTGCAAGTGAACACGTGTGCTCGAGGGCGGTGAGATAGTGTGTGGTCCACGTAAAAAGCAGTCTGCAAAAGAAAAGCTGCTCATGAACAACTTTTCTCTACTTTTCATGCTTGCTTGCACTGCCCTTTTTATGAATTTGAATGGCGGAAATCGAGAAATGCAAAAGTCGCTTTTTTGAAGGATTGACCCCCTAATGTGTTTTTTGCAGTCACACCATCACTAGTTTCAAAATCAAGCGGTCTGATTGGTCGCCACTTTAACTTCATGTTAAAAGTGAGTTCTAATCTTGAATAAAAGTAGTACCGTATCCATTCAAGAAGTACGAATGTTTGCGAAAGGGTTAAAACGTTAGACTACAGGTAACATACTATATAGTGACATCGTATATAAAAACAATTTGTATAAGAGCACGAGTTCTCTTGTACAAAAGCGAACTTTACTGAAATCAAGTCAACATTGGAGACGTCACTATACAAGAGAATATAAATACAAAAACGGAAATTGACTGGACTAAAATACCTGCAAGAGCAGCCAGTGATTCTGTGGGTGGCCTCAAGACCATAGTGCACGTGCAGCTTTCGAGTCACATTCCAATTTGAGACGCCAACATCAGGGATGGTGCCGACACGCACACACCTCACAATCGCTCAGAAAAGCATGCTTCGTGCCCACCACGCAGACAACCCACGCATGAGCCACGATGACCTGCGCCTTTGGGCTAATGATCGCTTTAAGAAGGAAATCGGATGCTCTGCTGTGTCCACTATCGTCTCGAAGTCGCTGCAAACCGCCCTCAACACAGCAATGAAGCACAGCCGAGCCAGCCTTTACCCAGAAATGGAGAGCAAACTTCGCATGTTCATCGACTCGATCGAGGAAGAAGGCGTTCTTTCCGATCTGGCTCTCTACGAGAAGGCTAACATGCTCCTGGCACCGCAATCGGCGACGATGTCGCTAGGCTGGGTTCAAAAGTTCAAGAGGCACAACGGCATTCGCTTGCGCAGGATCCACGGAGAAGCGGGCTCCGTCAACACGACTGACATGGAGAAGTAACAGAAGCAGCTACGCGACCTACTCGACGAGTATTCTCCGGCAGACGTGTACAACTTCGACTAAACCGGGCTGGTTCTCGGATGCTGCCAAGTCAATCTCTCGCTATCAAAGCTATCCGTGGGAAGAAGAAAGACAAAGAACGAATTACGATTGGTCTGTGTACAAACATGGACGGCAGTGACAAGCTTCCAGTCGTCGTGATCCACCGCGCGAAGAGCCCCCACTGTTTCCGCGACGTCGACATCAAGACTCTTCCTGTTCGATACTACTGGAACACGAGAGCGCGGATGCCGCGCTCCGTCTGGGCGGAATGGCTTCATGACCTCAATATGCGCATGCACGGAAGAAAGATTCTTCTCCTCGTCGACAACGCGCCGGGGCATGCCGATATCGAGCTGTCAAACCTCGTAATCCACTTTCTCCCGCCCAACACAACGTCATTTCTCCAGCCCATGGACACTGGCATTATCAGAAGCTTCAAGCGCAGGTACAAGGTGCAGTTTGTGAGGTGGGTGGTTGGCCGGATCAACACCGGGCAGAAGAGCGTGAAGATGGACGTGTTGACAGCGATCAAGTTTACAGTCGACACGTTGGAAGGCGTGACAGCGACTACAATTCGGAACTCCTGGTGTCACACTGGCATCACCTCAGGAGCAAGCGCAGCTCAGATGAGGCAGGCGAACGGCCCTAGATGACTGAGTGACCTATCCGAGCTCGCAACACTGATTAAGCGGCTCAGAATCACTGTCGACATGACTGCTGAAGACTATGTGTGCATTGACGACGAGAACCTCATCGAAAGCGTGATGGTGACAGCGTCTCGTGTGTCCAAATCAACCTACAGTGACGCGAGTGAGATGAAGAATTGGACGAGCACGTGTTCGCCCAAAGCGAAGCGGTTGCAACGACCCAGCAGCTCTCTGTGTACGCGTTCGGACAGAGTGTTAAGTGTCGTGGTTTGAGTTCACTGCTCGAGCACACAAGAGCTCAGCACTTGCAAACGATGAAACAGCAACGAATCACATCGTTCTTTTCATCTTTACACTAAAATTTTAATAGCATTGATGAACTTGGGTTGTTTTGTTCGATATCGAGATGCGTGCGTGTGCATGCACGCGTGCACGATACGCATATGGACTTGTCGGACTTCGCCGAAATCGTGGTGCGCGGCGAGAGGGTTGTCAGTGTAGACCCCCTCCTGAATTCAGTGGCTCGCTCAGTTTCTTCTGGATCTATCGTTTTGAGTATTTTGCGACGCTGCGTTAGTGTCCCACTCTTTGACATCAACGGTACACGTCGCACTTAAGGAAAATATATAGAAGATGTCACTAAAAGGTCATTAATCGTGTGTCTGATGTCACTGTTTTCTTAATGCTAGATGTCACATATAAGAGCATTGACAGTTTCGTTGCACCAACGTGGCTCTTATATGGTATGTTATCTGTAACAAAATCTCAAAATGTGATATGTGAGATTTTAGCACTCCAACAGCTCTCAATCGGATTGAGCATGGGGCTGTATGGAGCGAGCCAAAGAACGACGGAATTGCTGCCGTTCATGATACCGTCGGACGCGAACTTCTGTCGCGCCAAAATTTCAACGCGACTGTGGGCCGAGGTGTTGCCGGTGACCACAACGATCTTGCTGCTGGGGTCGAGCTGCTTGTACTCCTCCGTGCGAAGTGCCGCGACGAAATGGTTCGCGATGAATCACGCGTTCTTGTACATGTTGATGGAGTCGCCGTGCGTTTGCAAGATCACGACTCCGGTCCCAGATGACACTTCGTCTTGCACGTGCAAGTTCTTTCCCTGTGATGAGGGCAGCACAACTTGTGCACGCTCACCGACGCGGGACCAGCCTTGTTTGCGCAGCAAATAGAGGTTGAAATTCGTCTCGTCTTGAAATACGATCATGTTGCCCCTTTCCGCATGCATATTCAGTTGCGGGGCGAAGATCTTGCGCTTGTCCTTGCTTGTAGTGTTGCTCATAGTCGATTTCCCAATGCGAAGCTGCTTCAAGCTGTAGAGCATCCCTTGTAGCGCACGGTGTACCGAGGCTCTGCTCGCAGAGACGCTGATGTCGCTGCGCAAGCGATCACGCAAGTTGTTACCGGTCATGCGGCAGTTTTCGTCGATGAGCTCCTCGAGCTTGGCCATCACAGTGATGGTCATCTTTATGCGCGATGGTCGCACGACGACTCGCCTCTTAGACTCAGCACCATCGTTTAAGATGGCACGCCGCGTGGTCGAGTATGGGACCTCGTTGTAGATGGTAGCTAAGCGCCAATTCTCTCCCTCTCGAAACACTCGCACGACACGTTGCTTCGCGCTGAGGCGCTTGTGTTGTCTGGCTGGCCTGGATGGTGTGGAGGGTATGGTGACGCGTTACTTCGCCGGCGGGAGGCGGTGGTTTGGTGGCTGGAGATAGAGCTGGGGAGCGGGGGTCGTGGTCTTTGCAAATCGAAAAGTGAGGGCGATGTGGCTGTGCTTGCCAGCGCGGAGTTTTAGCGCGAAGCCACTGCACACGTGGCAAGCGGCGGCGTGCGAGCAGTGAGTTTTGGTGCAAAGCCATACCTGAGACTGGTGTACACGTAGGGGCTCCACAGTTTTGACGCGAGGTCGCACGCAAGAACTGTGGAGTTCAATTTGTTTGAACTGAGAGATGAGCAAAAGTTGCAGTCTGCACATGAACTTTATTCTCATGTGGAACGTTTTTCGCCTTCACGCGGATACCATTTTCACTGCCTATCAAATTGCCAATGTGCACAAACGAAGGTGTAGAGTCGGTACATATTTTGTTTATCTAATGGTTTACGTATTATACCGTAAATGACTCGAACAATCGAAAAGTGCATTTGGCCAAAACGAATTGCACACAGCACCACCTCAAACCAGAGCAAGTCAACGATGATGATGACAAGTGCGCGGCGAGTGTCTGCCGCTGCTGCTGCGGGCTTGCGATGGACCAGCTCTCGCCGCCGATTGCTAGCCCATTTGCAGACGCACCACAACAGTGAAGCGTTCCGACAGCTCTCTACGGGAGCGACGACGAGCGCGCTCGTGCAGGTACGCAGCCAGCCAACTGTAGCTTGTCTGGAATTTGCCTTTCATGTGTGTTATATGCTGACCTGCCTGTCAATGAATGTATAGAAGCAAGGCATTGGCTGCAATGCTGCTGCATTGGCCCAGCTATCGGATCGCAGTCAGCAGGCACACGGACCGTTGTTCGGGCAGCTCGCTGCAGTCGCTGCGGTGGCAGTGGCAGCAACTGTCGCTTCGAGTGCAGATCCATCGCACGCCGAGGCGTCTTCATCTGCTGATGGTAATGCACCGTTCCCAAGCGGTGAAAAGGTACGTTTGTATACCACTCGTATGTCACTGACCCTCGAGTGTTGCAGCTGCTGGTTATGTTGTCAGATTGCTCATAAACCGTGTCGTTATTCTTTGTGAGCAGCACTACGAGTACGCGCAGGTGGTCGACGCAATCCGCGAGCATGTGTCCGAGTTTCGCGCGACACTGAAGAGTTCCGACACGCGCGTGCCGAAGGCGTTTCCAATCAAGAAGATCGGCATCTCGCGCATCCACGCGCCCAACGGTGTCTCGACCATCCGCATCGAGTTCGTGTGTCCGCCGTTTATCGACCAGGAAGCAATCCTCGGACGTTTTTTATTGAATCTTCAGAAGAACAACTCGTCGTCTACTGGCGGTGACTCGAAGCAGACGGTGGAAGTTTTCCCCGTGCCGCCTGAGAAAATGGAGCAGAAGTCGATCGTCGAAGCGTACGAGCAGCCGTCGGTGACGTACTTGTACACCAACGGGCGCGGCTCCTTCCAGTTCGTGCGCGACAAAAGCATGCAGGCGAACCGAGGCTCGACGTTCGTGTTCTACAAGGACGAGTACTTGACGCAGAGCGAAGTGGACGCCGTGGTTGGGGCGTACAAGGAGATCTACTCGTACCCACACGTGCACGCGTTCTTCCGCCACGACATGTCGCAGTCTCGACGCAAGATGCTCGCGGGCAGCGGAGGTCAGAAGAGCTCTAGCGTCAACAGCTCAGCTGGAAGCAAGGTGAGCACATGTGTCATTGAATCATTGTATATTGGTGGGGTGCATAGGTCAACTAAACGTTGCTTGGGCTTGTAGGACGAGGCGATTCAGCAGCTGCAGGCTCTCGGCATCGACGTGTTCGAGGCAGCTGAGGGCGAAAACTCGGTCAACTGGGACAGTCTGGTACTACAGTCTGCATGTTTCTCTGCTTCTGTGCTTGAAACCGATTTCTTCGTCCTCTCATTGTTGATCTTTGACTGTCACTCTTGTTCAGGCTGGCTACGACAAGGTGAAGCTCGAGATCGAAGACACGGTGGTACTTGCGCTCCAGAATCCTGAGCTGTACGAAGACATTGCGCGGAAGACCCGCTGCCGCTACGAGAGCAACCGTCCGCGCGCGGTTCTCTTTGAAGGTCCACCAGGCACTGGCAAAACGCTGAGCGCTCGGATCATCGCGCAGCAAGCAGGCATCCCGATGATTCATATTCCGATCGAGAGCGTCGTGTCGAAGTGGTACGGAGACAGCGAGAAGAAGATGTCGGCGATTTTTGATGCCTGTGAGAAGCTGGATGGCGCCATTATTTTCATTGACGAGGTAAGCATACGGTCGGACTCGGAGACCTCTTGTAATGTATAAGTTGCTGACTGAGGGATTGTCTGTGACACACAGATCGATGCGTTGGCGGGAGACCGATCAGGTGGCACGATGCATGAAGCCTCGCGACGCATCTTGTCAGTGCTGCTTCAGAAAGTGGAAGGTTTCTCTTCGGCGAAGAAGACGACGGTGATCTGCGCCACCAACAGGTACGTTCTTATGGCTATCTTGAGCTGAGCCTTTTCGATCGTGCGCTGACGCATCACCGTTAACAGGAAGCAGGACTTGGACTCGGCTTTGATCAGCCGCTTCGACCTTTGCATCCGCTATGACCTCCCAGACGAAGACACGCGCAAAGCAGTTTTTGGACGGTGTGTAGTTTGTGCTAAGTGTCACATGAGAATAGTGGTGAGGTCTTGACTGAGCACCTGTATGCGTGTTTTTCTTTCAGATACGCGAAGCAGCTTTCCTCCGACGATTTATCCCAGCTCGCAACGATCTCCGTGGGACTTTCGTGTCGCGATATCAAGGAGGTGAGATAACATTTTTGCAGCAAGTCGCCTGATATGGCTTTGATCTGGGTCGTCTGACGTATTTTGCTTGCAGATTTGCGAGTATGCTGAGCGGAAATGGGCTTCGAAGGTGCTGAAGAAAGAAGAGACGGGGGAGCTACCAACGCTTCAATCATACATGGAGGCGACAAAGATCCACACACTTGGAATTGGTCCTAATGGAGAGTCGAATGTCTACGAGGCGTAGTTCGCTTCATGTGGCAAAGCTGCGGTGTTACAGCGATGAACGATATAATGAGAAGATGATGGCCGCTACTCTCGGATTCCGTGCTTGATGCCTTTGTTCGGACGACCTGCCGCTACTGATGTGAGGAATTGCTGATACTGGGCTTGCAACCCCGTCCTCATGCGCTCCGCGAGTGAATCACATTTCTCTGCGACGAGGCGATGTTAAAACAAACGTCGACAAAGCTCATTCTAGTATCTGGTTTGTTTTCGTACCCAGAATGTGAAGTGCTGCATCCATGAACTTTCTTGCTTCATCGTATTCTTGGTTTCGATGATGAAGGATGCCCTAGTTCCATACCAAAGGTTTAGACATTTATGACCCGACACGCTGTGGGAACATCAGGAATGCAACACTTACAATGTTCCATGACTTCGCAACCAGCCACTCGACGTCATCTTCAGCGAGATGGAGGTCCAAACTACCCGAAAGCTGGATGAATTGTCCAAGCCAATCAAGAACACTCGTCTTCGCTTCAGCGAGATAAATGAGCCGCCGAAAGAGATAGCAGACCTTGTCAGAAGCGACGATGTCACTTTGTAGCATCACTTGGAGGCTAAAACAAAAGAGCAAGGTTTCAGCTACAGACAGTAGAATACAGGGTAAGCAACACGCATTACCTGTATTTGAACAAATCACTTGCGAGGCGCTTGTAGCTTTTTCGGACCTGCAAGATACATCAGAGTCGAATGAGAGGGAACACCCCAAATTGTTGTGAAGGTGAAACCGAACCTCGGACGCCTCGTCAAACTTCGCAGCATACAAAACAAACTCTGCATTGACATAATGCTGCATGGTTAGATACATTTCACGAAGCTCAAAGCAAGAGGTGGATGATACTCTCTAAACAAACCTGCAAGATGCGCGAATTCGTCGGTCTGTCGTGGTATCTTGGCTTGGCACAACTTGAAGATCCCTTCGGTATTTGGATCAAAGAGTCTCACTTTGATCGTGAACACGCATTTTGCCTAGAAGCAAATGGAGGTTGAGAACAATCTCTCACTCAGGCTGAACTGAACAGTCTTCAGCAATAGATCAACTTACAAGGTATTCGAGTTCATTTTGGATGCCTTGTCCCTCGTCCACGAGGCAAGCCTCGCACTGGTCGACGATTTCGAGAAGGTGTTTCAAGTGTGACTTCTCCAGCGCCTCCACGTTTTTCATGCTGCAGGCGATTGCAGCGAGCAGACACTGGGGCTGACGATACTTCAAAGGATTTTCGTCCCTGTAAAACTCTTCCGACATCCTCGAGATCTCAGCCGCAAGAACGAAGAGCTCGAAGCTTTCTGTGCTCTTCGCAATATTGAAGCTACAGCAAAGTTAGTAACGATGTTTGAAGAACGCGTTGTCAGAACTTCGTACCTCATCGCGTAAAACCACTCGACCACGGATGGGGGGCCCAACTCTACTTTGCTGGCAGTCTTTGAAGCCTTCAAGAGTATCTCTGCGTACTTCTTGAGACTCTTGGCAAAATGATCAAGTCCACTCGAGCAATTGATGTTGCCACCTCCTTCTGAACAGCACTTGAACGACAGTTGCGCGGTGTGCTGAAGCAAAATCCCAGCTGGTACGTCACCGATGTCTCCAGGTCGTTGAGCTACAAGAGTGCAAAGCTGATCCAAGATTTCCAACACTGCCGATTTCTTCGTCGGACCAGCATCATACGCAGCTTTCCCCAGAGCTATCAAATCTGCAACCTCGAAGTCGTCCCTTGCCTTCAGATCCTTGATGATGTTCTTGAAAGAGTTGATTGTTTGTTCTTCAGAAGTCAGCCCCTCCAGCTGAGCGTTGAAGAGACAGAAAAGAGACTTCTTGGACGAGTCAGCGCTGACAGCCTCGCGCGCCAACTTCAGTGCAAGCTCCGTTTGTCCTAGTCGTAGATTGCACAGCGAGAGTATTCTGCAAAACAAGAAAACGTGATTATCGAATACCAAACTGTGCGAGGTGAAGTGCACAGCATTACCTCAAGTACAAGCCAGATTCGTTCTCAGACAGGGCGAGTGAGCTTCCTAAGCCAGCCCACTCGATGCACTCCTAACATGAACGATGAATGCGTCAGTTCAGGCATGAGTTTTGCAGCACATTTCTCTTCGAATACCTCGTAGGCGTGGTGGTTCAAGTTGTGCTGAGCGGCATCAAAAATCGTCCTATGAATCCTCTCTGCGTGCTTGGAGCCATAGCTGTTGGATTCGAAGTTGCGTGAATAATATTGTGTTAAACACATGGTTGTCAACCACAGTAGAGTTATTTGACTCACCTTTCACGCTCTTGGATTTTGGGAGCAATCCGCTTTAGCTCAGCGACAGACAGCATCCTTCGTTCGGCAGCACCGGAGAACGCAAGATTGCACGCGAGATCGAGATTGATTTCAAGGTTGTTGTCACCGTAGTTTTGCTCCAGCGCTTGGTACACCTCCAGCGATTCGTCGCTGTACGCTTGTGCCTGTGCGTACATCCGAGCTCCATGAATCGATCGTTCGAGATTGTCAAGCTCGAACAGGACCTTGAGATAGCTAAGAGCTTTGTCGAAGAGCTGAGCCTCCACTGAGATCTTGACCATGATGAGCACAGCTTCCGAGTCTCGCTGCTGTGGAAGAAGGGAATAGCATGTTTCTGCTCGCTTGAAGTCTTTCATCGCGCCAAACGTTTCCAATACGTTTACAAGCAGACTTTGCTTGAATTGCTGCAGCGTCTCTTCTTCGCCATCTTCGAAGCAGTCGTTCATCGAATCGCAGACTCTGAGAGCTTCCTCCGTCAGGAGGACTTGATCTTGGTGGCGTCCAGCTTTCTTGTAGATGTCGCTTGTCTCCTTCACAAGCTTGAGCAGATGTACTCGGTACGTCGGCATGTAGGGAACCAGCATCAGCAGTTCGCCTAGAGCTTCAACTGTTGAATTGATGCTGGAAGCGCTGCTGTCGTTCATGCCACCGTTATCGATGAATTGGAGCACACGAATCCGATCCATGTTGAAATCCCACAGGTCTTCCAGGATTTCTTCCAACTCGAGATCTTGCTTCAGCTTGGTCAAGAACGAGAGCCCAATCTGCGACCAGAGTTGGTAACAGCAGGAAAACGCTTCGTCAGCGAAGCGGAAGTACTGCTGGCATCGCTCAATATCGATCTTGGCGTTTTCGAGCAGCAAAGTCCCAACGCGACCGAAAGACCGAAGCACATCAATGCACTCGTTGAAGTAGCGCGACTGGTTCCTGCTTTCGCCTTGCTCTTGCGCTCCGCTGCTCTTCGACTGCCATAACGAAACGCTCATGATCTTGCACGCCCAAAATCTCGCCGTGATGATCCAGAACCGCAAGACGAAGTCGCTTGGTTGCTGCTGCATCGGTTGCTGGTCCAAATTTTTCCGCTCTGGTTCACTGACTGACTGATTCTTTGTCATCGCCTTCAGGGTATTGCGGGACGCATTGTAGAGCACGACGCCGGCTTCCATGAGCGACACGGATCCTCCTGACGTCAAGAAAGGAGGCTTTCGTGCAAACGCAACCACGTGGTGCTGCACGCTGTCGATGATTTCCTGCAGTTCGTTCACTGTTGCATCGTTGTGGGGTTGGTTGGACGCATGCTCACTTGGTTGTGATCTCAGCGCCGCGATCCGATCAAAGGCCTCTCTTGCTGCGTTGACGTGCCTCACGATCGCATCCGCGTCGCTCTCTTCAGTCAGCATCTTCGTGCTTTTCTCTTCTTCCTTCGGCGCGTAAGCTCTTCAATTGGGCAGTGCGTGGTAAAATGCGGAATGCGCGCGCGATGAAGTGCAACCTGGGGACAATCACTCGCACTTCAACTTCTTGTCGTAGGTGTTTGGATAAGGTGAACCACACTTGATTGCGTCATTGCCTATATGAGTTTCGATACAATTTTGCTCTGGCGAAACCCATAGGTTTCTCTTGTGTTTTTTTCACTTTGCACTCAAGCTACGACGAAGACAACAACAAAAAGCATGCTTCCGAGCACCTGGTGAGGTTACGGAAAGAGGTCTCACCAACCGAGAGATCTGCGAGCGGACCAGCGCCACATCACGAAAGTCGACATACACATCGCGCTGGTCGTCTGTTGCCCGTGGACCGCCAGCGAAGGCGTCGACCATCTGCCATCATGAAGGTCTCTCGGCTGCTCATTGAGCGATCTGCGCGAGACCCCCGACACCGCACGAGATGCTGGACATTAACGCGCTGGTGACGTCGCCCGCGGTCGCGGCTCTCGTGGCGCTACTGGACTACCTGCCGCGCCCGTCGTCGCCGCTGCCGATCCTAAACAACACGCTGGGCTGGACACTGGGCGCTTCTACGACCTGCTGCTCGACGAGTGCATCAAGCAGAAGGGCAGGCCGTGACGCCTCAAGATCACGGGAAAGCCCGTGATGATCATCATGAGCACGCCCGAGGAGTTTGAGAACGTGCTCAAGACCAAGTTCGACGACTTTGGCAAAGGCGCGGTCCTCTCAAAGCTAATGAGCAACATCCTCGGCAACGACGTCTTCGTGGTCAACGGCATGCTTTGGATGCACCAGCACAAGACTACGAGCCACCTCTTCTCGCTGCAGATGATGCGCGACGCCATGGAGCAAAGCGTGATCGAGTACACGCACAAGCTGCTCAAGCGTCTGGACGCGATCGAGCGCAACAACGAGGTCGTCAACATGAAGCACCTGCTCGACGTCTTTACCATGGACGTGTTCACGAAGATCGGCTTTGGCGCCGACCTGCACGGGATCGAGGATGACTCGCATCCGCCGTTCTTCAGCGCGTTCGAGCGCGCGTCGGGCAACCTGCTCACGCGCTCGATCGAGGCGCTGCCGCTCCGGGAGCTCAAGAAGAACCTCAACATCGGCACGGAGCGCGACATGGCGCACGATATCAAGGCCATCGACGACATGGTCTACGACATCATCGCGCAGTCCATGAACGGCAAGCGCGCTGCGGGCGACAACGTCATCAAGGACCTCATCACGCTCTTTCTCGAGAAGGAGGAGACCGAGTACGCGAACGGCGAGAAGGTCACGACGGACCCCAAGTTCATCCGCGACATGGCGCTCAACTTTGTGGCCGCCGGCCGCGACACCACTTCACAGAGCATGTCGTGATTCCTCATCATGCTCAACCGCAATCCGCGTGTGGCCGCCAAGATCCGCGCCGAGCTGAGCGAGAAGCTCCCGGGGGCTCTTTGACGGCACGAAGCTCGTGCCGAGCATGGAGGACGTGCAGCACCTGAACTACCTCGAGGCTTCGCTGCGCGAGAGCCTGCGCTTGAACCCCGTGCTCCCGTTCGCATTGCGCTGCGCGACACGACGCTGCACGACGGCATGTTCATCAAGAAGGGCACGCGTGTGGGGCTACCAATCTATGCACTTGGCCGTCTGCCGTGGGTCTGGGTGACGACGCGACAGAGTACAAACTCGAGCGCTGAATTGACGCTGACACGGGCAAGTTCGTCCAGGTATCCCCGTTTAGTTCCAGGCGTTCCTGGGCGGCTCACGCACGTGCATCGGCATGAAGTTTGCGCTCATGGAGATGGCGATGGCGGCCGTACTGAGCAAGTTCGACGTCACGACCGCGAAGGATCCGTTCGACTTTCAGTATCGCGCGACGCTCACGATGACGATCAAGGGGCCGGTGGATGTGACGATCACGCCGCTGTCGGCGACCAGGAGCTGAGCATCTGAAGAAGCGCTTGATTCGGCCCTTTACACTAAAGAGTGTAGCGGAGTCACGTACATGTTTTGGCTGTCAGGTTATGTTTGCTTAGAAGGTTGGGAATGGACATTCTTTGAATGTGAAGAGCTCCATGGTCATTGGTGTTCTGTGTGAGCAATGGACAAGGGCCGCAAGAGCCTTACGAACCTGCAACTTGTGGTAATGCAGCAAGTGCTGGGTTTGTTCTTGCAAGGTAGATCCAGCGGATGCTGCCGAGAGGAGGCGACGCAACGCAAGCAAGCGTGTTCGAGCGAAGGATCTGCCGCAACTGTGCACGGCTGAGCGCTTTGCTTTGCTGGTATAGCGTACCAAAACTCAAGTGCAGCAAATGTTTGCTCTGCTCAACAGGCGGTGTTCATATTGGCGGTGGTTGGATCTGTTGGAGCTGAACAAGCAAACAAGGCCTTGCTTGATGGCCTTTGATGAGAATGACTTGCTTTTTGGATGCAGATTTTGATTTGACGAGTTAAAGCATAACGTGCAAAAACTAAATCCACACCACAAAAAGGAAAAATGTTCCACGAGTATCACCATTTCAAAGTAGAACAAAGTTTTTACAAGCAGGGCAAGTATGATGCTGTCGCGCGTGGTTGTGGGCAGAGGAGACGAGAAGGCAGTCAAGAGCGCCACTGCCGCATCCACTATAACCAATCTGTGCGATGTCTACACGCAGAACGACCTCGAGGACAAGTGGAAGGAGCTGCTCACGGTCTACGACGTACGTTTGTCGCGCGCCTGCTACTCAAGGGAGGAAAACTCTCGCAATGTGACTCGATCAATAGCGCTTAACGACTTCTTTGTTGCACCCAACAGCAACGCCGCAATGACGACAATTTGAGAGAGATCCTGGCTCTGAGCGTGCCGACCAAGCGCGTGAACGACCTGAACGGCTGGCACTTGGAGCGCATGGCAGTGGGCGAGTACGGCGACAGAAGCAGTGCTAACACCCGCAGCGACATCGCCGCGATCAAGCGCAACTCGCGCCAGATGAAGCAGATTGTGAGCAGAGTGTTGGCGAATGGGCGAAGCTTCCAGGCGCGAAGAGATGCGCTCGTGGATGCAATGGCCAAGCAGCGCGACGCGCTTACGAAGGAGCTAGATGCCGCGAAGGAGTTTCTCGGACAGATCCACCTCTCGGGGGTCGCATCTGATCCTGCCGCCATCAGCTTGAGCGCTCCTGCGCCAGTTGAGCAGCGCCTGCTGGCGACGGTAAAGGCACCCGAGGTGTCTCCGAGCGTGGATTTGAGTGCGTCGCCGTCTATTTAGTCTGTGAGTATCAAAACCAACGTCCACGTGTTACAATCTGAGGCCCTGTTGGCACACAAGCCAACGCACCGCCTTCTCGATTCTTTTTCTTCTCTTATTCCTTCTGGTTATCTCTGTGTGTTGCTTGCTTAATCAGCCGCCGTTGCGTCTGTGAAGCGCTCCATCCCCCTTCTCTATTCATTGAGCGCAGACAGCAGCAGCTTACTCGGTGTGCAGGCGCTCCTCCAAGTACTTGACCGCGTCCTTCGTGATCACGAGCAGGTCCTTCTGCAGGATCGAGTAGACGTTGATCTTGTGCTGCGGGAGGGTGTCGACGTACGGGATGTTGCGCGTCGAGAGCAGGAAGTTGGTGGCCACCTCTTCGCTGTCGATGAAGAGCGCGTGGTCCCAGCCGCGGGACTCCAAGAACTGCTTCATGTCCTTGGTCTTGGAGCTCTGAAGGTGGAAATACAGAGACACAAAATCATCAGCAATTTGTAATTGAAACCGCAATCAGGGATGTTTAGCAAGATCAGTAACGCACCTCAACGTCGAGCGAGTCAACGATGGCGAGCTTTCCTTCGCGAAGCTTGGTCGAGAGCGCGACACGTAGACCCATGGCGCGAACCTTCTTTGGCAGCGAGTACGAGAAATCGCGGAGCTTTGGGCCGTGGACACGGTAACCGCCACGCCACTGAGGCGCACGGATGTCACCGACACGCGCGCGACCGGAGCCTTTCTGCTTCCACGGCTTTCGGGTGGAGCCGCTCACTTCCGTGCGCGTCTTGGTCTTGTTCGTACCGGCACGACGGCACGCCAGCTGCCATCGAACGACACGCTGCAGGATGTCGACGCGAGTCGGCGCACCGAACACATTGCCGTCTAGCGTCACTGGCTCGAGCTCGTCATCAGACTTCAAGCTCAGCATGTTGATCTGCACGTCGCCCTTCGACGTGAAAGTCACTGTGGCATGTGCAAAGAGACGCATGAGAATGGAATGACCGAGATTGACAGATACTACACACCAACACAGATTGCACTGCATTTGAGGGCACAGCATCTCATAATAGCAAGCGCGCCATACCTTTCTGCGCGGTCGGGATCACGCGAGGCTCGCGCATGGGCTTCTCCTCCGCGAAGACGATGTTCGCCGGAATCTCGACGGCAGGCGCCGCCTGGGAGCTCATGGCGCGCGCGATGAGCGCAGAGCGCGGCGCAGCGCCGACGCTCATGGCCGCGACGCCGCTGATGAGGCGGTTGAGTGCGAACGACATGTCTGGAGCGATCTCTCGTGCTTCGCTGTGGCGCGGCGCGTGGGCTTCCTCTCTGTCAATTTTTGCGGCGGCGCGCAACCAAGCCAGCCAGCAGCCACTCAGGCTGGGGTCACTATTGTGCCCAGTCCTTATTCTGAAATGTCACTCTGAGAAAGTCCGTATTGTCAGCATCGTGTGATTTGGTATCAAAACAAAGAGGCTCTGGAATAAATCCTGTTTGTTTTGTATCAAAACTTGCAGGGTAAACGACAACTACGATTCGAAAATGAATTGTCCGCGGGGAAACAGAAGGAACTCAGTAAGCCATGACATTGATTTTATCACGAAGGCACGAAGTGAAGAAAGCGGGCCAAGTACGCTTTCCCGTCTGAAGAGCGCGCGCGCGAGCAACAGAGCCACCACCAGTGCACGCGGCGCTTGTGGTGCTGCAGCAGGGAAGGAAGAAGGAGAAGATGGCGCGTCGCATGTCGCTGATGCCCAAGCCTGCGGACTCGAGCAGCCTCGGCGCGATCTGCACGCTCATTGAACGCGGGAACCTCGACCGCAAGTCCAAGCTGGAGAGCGTCGGCCGTATTTGCCATGTGAGTGACTGCTTTCGATGATGCATTGCTTGTCGAACTACTTTCACGGGGAGTTGGCAGCGTGGACTGCACGGTCATAGGAGCGGCCTTGAAGCCGCTTTTATCGCTGGATCGACTGTGGTCTTTCTCGGTCATCCGAGAAAGGATGGAAACTCGCTGCTGAAGTCGCAGTCTTCATGTTATTTTCTTTGCCTGGGTAATAACGAACGAGAGGTTGCTGATATTTGTCTGTAGGAACTGAAAACAGACCCGCTGCTGCTAGACAGCTTCCCGATTGATCGACTGATGAAGTGCATGCGGCGACTCGTGTGCGATTCGGACACGTCGACGCGCTTGGGCGCGCTGCGCGTCTTGCGCTACACGATTTGCAGCAACGACAGCGTAAAGATTCTCATCGATTTGGTATGAAAGGGAGAAAAATCCTTTGCGTGGGCAAGTTGCACTCTTTTACGCCTGACGTGCGACTGACAATGTTGTTGCTGTATGTATACCACCCACTGCAGTGTCTTCCTATTTTCATTGTTCGCGCGATGGAGAGAGAGCAGAAACTCTTGGCAGAGCGTGTGCAAGCACTCAAAGTCATCCGTCGCATCATGGAGATCGACGCAGCGCAGATGCCACCAAGCTTGGTCGCGTCGATCGTCGCTATCGCCGGACACAAGGACGACAACCTGCGACGCGTATGCCTCGAGACGCTGCGCGAGCTCGCCCTTGCGAACGTCGCCATTGTCGCCGAGTGCAACGGCATCAAAGTGATTGTCGACTCGATTCTGGACTCGTCTTTTCAAGATCTGGCAGACTCGCTCCTGTTGACGCTGCTCATGCTCCTGAACGAGCCTTCGACGCGGCAATTCATCGACCCGTTCGTTGACACGCAGATCTTGCTCGCGCCATTCACAGACACCGATTTGCCAGCTGGGAATGAGAGACGGCAACGCTGGATGGCGAGTCGGAACGCTATTGTGACAATGATGCGGTCGTGGACGGTAAGAATTGTGGTTGCTGCAGCGTGCTGCTGTAGCGAAGTGGATCACCTTTTTCACTATTTCGTTTTTATTCTTGCCACCAGGGTATTGTCGTGCTGACGTCCAACCCGCAAGGTCTCCAGTCGCTGGTGCAACTCTTGGTTCGACCAGTTGGGGAAGATGTCCAGAAAGCGGTGCTCTCCACGATTTGCGAAATTTTCTACAAGAAGACTTCGTTTGACAAGAGCGCTGCTGATGCGGCCGACGTCGTATCTGCCACGATTCCGATCAGCGTCTCCTCGTCCGACGCGATTCCAGCTCCGATGGGGTACAACCTGCTCGACAACTACACTGTGATTGTGCTTCTCGCGATGATCCATTGCGGGCTACTGGATGCTTTGATCACGCTTGGAACGGGGACGGTGCGGTCCCTCGCTGAACCAGCAATCGACTTGCTTTCGGATATTCTCCGGATGTCTTCAAGACTTCTGCCAGACCAGCACTGCGCGTCGCTGCTTGCACTTCCTCGCCTTGTGTCGGCAACGTCGCTTGCGTCCATGACAACGCAGACTCTCGGTGATCAGGTGAAGAGCTTGCTCGAGCGTCTGCAGCGAGAGAAGTCGATCCGGGCGAGTGAGATGCTCGCCGAGCTTGCCAATGCAGTTGGTGCCAACTCCGGAAGTGTCGCTACGCGGGGTGTGTCGCTTGTATCGTATGGTGGGAGTGGTGTCAACGGTGTCCAGCTGGTGTCCGAGTTACTGCGCGAGATCAACCGGCCGTCGACGCTGTACTTGCAAGTTGGCCGTGTTACAGGAAGTAACAACCCGTCATCCAACTTCTCTTCGACAACGATGAGGCGCCATGGACCGTATTCTGGGAAAGACAACCTGACGTCCCGCGAACTGATGGTGCAAGAGCTGAAGCACTCGATGGACGCGCAAATGGACGACGCCACGTTCAAGGACATGCTTCACAATCGATCAAGGATCCTGATGGATAAGAACTTCACCAAGTGGAATTGGGACGTGATTTCCGAGATGTTAGAAGGACCTCTGACAAACCCACAGCGACTATCAGAGGCCATGAGAACCAAGTTTTTCAAGCGTCTTTCCGGCTTCTTCCGTGGCGACACAGGCAACAAAGGGTATTTCTCGCTGCTGGACTGGATCCCGGACAATGTCCCGTTCCTTCGACCTGCGTGCCAGATGTACACGCTGCTGTTGAATCATCCCGAAGGGCTTCTGTTTTTGAAAACTGATCGACGCGGGCAGCTGCTGACCGAAATCTCGTCCGCATTGGAGCTCGAAGCTCGTCCAGAAGCTGCGATCGTGGAATCTCATATCGGTGATCTGAAGAAGCGGATGTTCTCGCCGGTGTACTGCTCAACAAAGATGCTGCGCGAGTACTTCACGCTCCTGGGGCTGATGAGTTCCAGCAAAGAAGGCTTAAAGATGATGGAGCAGTCGAACCTGTTCAACCGTTTGCAAGTGATGGGTATGGAGAAAGGAGGTCACGACTTCTTGTGCCGCTTGATTCTCGCGAACCTGGACTACTCTGTGGATGGAAGCTCTCGCAAGCTGCTCCAGGCGTGGATGACAAGTGGCTCGAAGGCGCTGCGTCTGTACGCGACATGTCTGCTCCGAGCACTCTTACGCTCAGAGGTGACGGATTTCGCGAAATGGGGCGTCGATGCGCTCGTCACGCAGCTGACACAAGAAGAGGAACTTGCGAAGGCTGCGCTGAGCGTGTTGGAAGAGGCGACTGAGACCGATGAGTGTCTGCTTGCGATGGTCATGCGACGTCCGACAAAACTGATCCAGATGAAGGACAAGCGTGCAGAATCTCTGCTGCTTAAGTTTTTGTCGCTCCCGGAAGGACTCGCGTTCTTGCAGGGATCTGGCGATTGGATCCCACGGACGCTTGTTGCTTGGAGACGAGAGAAGTACATTTCGTATGTCCATGCCGTTGAGAACTCGCTCTTCCGAGGCTTGCATCGTGATGTCTCGGGTCGCGAACGAAGCAATCTTTCCAGTTCTGGAAGTACGCGACGAACGTCTTGGCCGACGCCTATTCCTGTGCAGGTTCCGATGAAGCGCGGTGGCACTGTGAAGAATGGCAGCCAGCGGTCACTCTGGGGCCTCGACTGGCTATACAAGATGCCTTGGAACATGGAAGTGAAGATTGTCGGACCCCCTGGCAGCGGACCTCCGTCGAACCTGACCGTTGAGACGTACATCGACGGCTCTCTGCGTGATGAAGAAGACAGCGCTCTGGACGAAGACGATCTGCGAATGAACTCGATCCGTGTGAAAGCGATTGTGGTCGATGCGCGGAACATGCCGCAGCCGGTGATTGTCAACTCACAGCAAACGCTACAGGCGTGTCTGTTCCTGGGCACGCAGCCTGTGGACCGACGCGGTTTTACGAAGCCTCCGCCAAAGAGCAACGGAGGCTTTGTGATGCCTCCTGCAGTCGCTGGTATGGATGGACAGACGAAGGGCCGAACGCGTTCGACGTCTGCTGCTGGCGGCGATCGCTCGTCCGAGACAGCCGTAATGAGCAGCGCCTACGGTTTTGCCGATCCATCGTATCCTGCTTCCGAGTCCGCCGCTGAGGAAAACAAAGACTGGAGCACTTGCCAGCCTGATCAGCGTTCTCCGCAGTACCTGACGTCTCCTGAGTGCTCGATTTGCGCACCTGGCGAGCGAGCGGTGTGGAACTTGGGCGTGGAGATGGATAGCAGCACGGGAAGCGTAAGGCGTGTGATGCTCAAGTCTGTTGAGTTCACGTTGCAGCTGCTGCCGCTTCGCCCTCGTTCGGTGCCGCTGCCTCCACATCTATACGGTGAGCTTGGCAAGACGAGTGCTGGTTGCCAGATCTTGCACAGCTCCGGTCACATCCCTGAGTTTATTGCGTGCCTGCGAGACAGTGCGAGCGTCCCGCTGGAGAAGCGTGCTGCCTTATGGGCGCTGGGACACATTGCTGCGACGTCAAGAGGGTACGACCTTATCCACCACTACGCCCACGACGTGCTCGATCTGATTGTGAAGCTCACGACGGACTCGCCGCTGGTGTCCATTCGAGGCACGTGCTTCTTCGTGCTCGGTCTCATCTCTCGCTCCACATCTGGTCGTCGCAACCTCTCACGTCTTGGCTGGAATGCAGCGAACGTCTTGCACTCGTCGATCTCAGTGCCGCAGAACTGCAATTCGTTGTTTGTGTGGCCACGCCCTTCGAACACGGAGCTTGAAAGCAAGATCAGCCCAGTGACCCAGACCCCAACTTCGCCGCTGCAGGTTCTTCTCTCGAAGGTGCCGCCTGAGTGGAAGGAGATCCTGCGCTTGGTCGCGGATTTGAGTAACCACATCACCCAGAAAGAAGCGCATTCGTCGCTGAACAAGCTCCGCACTTCAAAGGCAGAGCTGTTTGAAGAGCCGATGCTGGCGCTTTACGTCCATGCGCTCCTGGAGAAGTACAACTTTCGACTGGCGCTGCGGCAGTTCGTGCTCAACGCATTTGATCGCGCAGTGTTGACAGATGAAGTGCTTGACTCACTTCGCGACGGATACAAGACGAAGACCGGCGTGCGTGTGCCCCACCCTCGCGAGCTGTTGCGTCGCAGATCGTCGCCGTCGATTCCGGCATTCACATCGTCGATTCAGAGCTTAAACTCCGCGATCCAGAACACTGGACGCATGTCGATGGCGAACGGTGCGAGCATGGGCGGTGGCAGTGGACAGCCGTCGTTCATGCTGGCTCGCTCGTCTTCGAGCTCGGGGCTGGGCATTGCAAGTGGTGGTGGCGACGGTCGTTCCACGTTCCGAATGAACAACCATGAGCCGATCGACCGCGCGGTGCTGCTCAAGCGCAACCGAAAACGCGTCGCGCATTCCGAGAAGACAATCGTGGTCGGTGCGCCTGAAGCTGTCGTGTAAGCATGTCGAGTCCGGAATGGTAATCGTGAACGAGACAGAGAAAGAATGAAGACGAGTGGTGCTGGTGTATAAACACTTTTTTGGGTGTGTGGATGAGAAGAACGCAAAGACTCGAGCGTGGATGTCAGGAGGTGAGGTAAATGTCCCCTTCATGTTGATTTTTGTGTGTTTTGTTTTTTTGCACCATATTTTGCGTCTATGAGAGAAAACTTGTCCAACTCACCCATTGATCAGGTATCAGTCGAATCGGCTACTGGCTGCTCGCATCGGACGACGACGAGCTTCGGTGTGGGCTCTGCGATCGGCGTGGAGCGCCAGACTTGCTACCGCCGGCGTGTGGTCCCTTGGATCTTCGCTGCATCGAAGGTCGTCTGTTCTGTGTCGATTTGGAGCTTTCCTGTTGCGCGCTGCTGCTATCACTACCGCCAGGCAAGAGTGCCTTGAGCGACATCTTGCCGAAGGCCCCTTCCTGGATGCACTGGAACTCGAGTTCCTGGCCGACCGAGATGACGTCGTGGATGTTCTCGACGCGGCCGACCGCCAGCTCCGTGATGTGCACGAACCCGCGGTACTTCGACGGCGCAATCGACTCGAGGATGGCGCCGAAGTCCATCACTTCGGTCACGCGCATCGTGTACTTACTGCCTCGCTTGAAGAAGGCGTCGGCACTGTCAGGCGCGGAGGTCTGACTCAGGATGCACTCCTTCGCGTTCTCCGCGTTCTCTAGCGACCCGACGACGCGGATCGTGCCTGCGCGGCGGTCGATGCTGATCGTGACTTCGAACGTGCGCTCGAGGTCACGGATGTTGGAGCCGCCCGCGCCGATGACGACGCCGATCGAGTCCTTGGGGATCGTGAACTCGACGCCGACGTTGATCGCGCCCGTGGGCGAGTTCTTGAGCGTCTGGCGCGGCTCGGAGATCGTGGCGTTCATCTTGCGGAGGATGTTTGTGCGCGCCTTCTTGGCGTAGTGAATGCCCTTGCAGAGGATGTCGAGCGGGACGCCGGGGAGTTTGACGTCGAGCTGGATGGCCGTGATGCCAGCGTCCGTGCCGGCGATCTTGAAATCCATGTCGCCGTAGTGATCCTCCATGCCGAGAATGTCCGTGATGAGGCGGTAGTTCTTGATCTCCTTCTTGCCGTCAAACGGGTCGCCCTCCGTGATGAGACCGATCGAGATACCGGCGACTGGCGCCTTGATGGGGACACCGGCGTCCATGAGCGCGAGCGACACGCCGCAAACGGTCGCCATGGACGACGAGCCGTCCGAGCCCATGGTCTCCGACGTCATGCGCACCGTGTACGGGAACTCGTCGATCGACGGGATGACCGGGATCAGCGCCTTTTCCGCGAGCGCGCCGTGGCCGATCATGCGGCGGTTCACACCACCGACGCGGCCGGTCTCATTCACGCAGTACGGCGGGAATTCGTAATGGAGCATCGCGTGCTTCATAGGGATGTCCTTGGACGGGTCCATGAGCGCCGAGCGGACCTTGAGGCCGCGGTCCAGTGGGCCTAGCGTCACAGAGCAGAGCGCCTGCGTGTCGCCACGCGTGAACACAGACGAGCCGTGCGCCATGGGCAGCACCTCTGTCTCGGCCTTGAGCGGGCGGATCGTGAACACCGAGCGGCCGTCGTAGCGCGAGTTCTTGTCGACCGTGAGGATCTGTTCGCGCAGCGCGAACTGGAAGACGTCGTGCGCCGCCGCCTGGAGGAAGCTGTCGTCGATGTTGCGCCCGTGGAAGTGCTCGCGCAGCGTCGAGATGATCTTGCCGTACACGTGCTTCTCGCCCTCGTGGCGCTCCGCCTTGGTGAGCTTCGGCGAGCTGAGCACCAAGTTCGCTTCCTCAAGGCCGGCTTCCTTAGCCTTCTCCATAATCTCCGGGTCCACGACGAGGCGGGTGTACGTGCGCTTTTCCTTGCCAAACTGCTTCACGAGCTGCTTTTGTGTCTCGATAACGGGACCAACTGCGTCGTGTGCGAACCGGAGCGCTTTCGCCATGCGCACTTCCGCGATCTCATCACCCGAGGCTTCGATCATGAGCGTGCGGGTCTCGTTCGCAGCGTACAGGATGTCGAGTGTCGCGATGTCGCGCTGCTTCTGGGTCGGGTTCACGACCAGCTGGCCGTCGATCTCCACCACGCGCACCGCGCCAACAGGTCCGTTCCACGGAATGTCGGACACCGCCAGCGCCGCCGATGTGCTGTTGATCGCCACGACGAGCGGGTCGTTGTCCGCGTCGAGCGACTGCACCGTCGCGATCACCTGCGTGTCGTCATAGTAATCGCGCGGGAAGAGCGGGCGGATCACGCGGTCGACCACGCGCGAATGCAGGATCTCCTCGTCCGTACCGCTGAACTCGGTGCGCTTGGCCGTGTCTGGGATCAAGCCCGTCGCGTAGTACTTGATGCGGTAGTCAACCATGAGAGGGAGGAAGTCGCGGCCGCGCTTTCCGCCAGCCATGCTGACCGCGGTCGTGAGCACCATGGTTTTGCCACACGTGGCCATCACGGAGCCGTCGGCGAGGCGCGCGTACTTGCCCACCGAGAAGCTCGTTTCGTCCAGCGAGCCGACGATCTTCTCTGACGCAGCTGGCGCAGCAACGGGTGCAGCTGGCGCAGTGGCATCTTCCGTGGCAGCAACAGAAATGCTAGTGTTCTTCGTTTCCTCTTCCGCCTTCTTCTTGTCCTCTACGGCAGCGTAGTCTTTCTTTCCGAAGAGCATGTCGCGCAGTCCGAAGAACGAGCGCGTCTGCATGTGCTGGTGGTGCTGGTGCACGTGGTACCGGCTCATGGCGGTAGTGGTGCTGGCGACACCATTGCCGTTGACGCACTGCAGGAGGCGAGCCGTCTGCTGCAGACGCGTAGGGAATCGACGTCCGGCGCGCAGCATCGTGAGGCAGTCGGTCGATCTTGGAACTGCTGCTGCTGATGTGCGAGCGGTTGATGGACTTCGCTGGTTGGGATGGCCGCAGAAACGGAACCAGTCGTGACGACCCAAAATAAGCGCTGGACCACTGCCTCAATAGAAGCCCTCTTTCGCCAAAATAGATGTCAAAAACAGTAGATCCAAGACCTAATGTCTGTATTGAACTCTTGCTGTTTATTGGCACTGTCACGACGGTCCGCAACTGAACCGCGAAGGCCTGAAACCAACCGAACCGTTGCTCTCTTTCCTTCTTCCCCCTCGCAACGTTAAAGCTCAAGAAGCCACCACCAAGAAGACTCTACCAACCAACCAACAAGCATGGGCACTCGAGTGTACGTCGGAGGACTCCCCCGTGACGCCACCTCGCGCGAGATCCAGGACGGCTTCTCCCGCTATGGCCACGTGTCCAACATCTGGGTCGCGCGCAACCCGCCAGGCTTCGCGTTCGTGGTGAGTGCCTCCTCCTCTTCTTCTGACGGCTCAAGCGCGCGCGTGCTGCGTCGTCTCTCCGCGTCGCAGCGCTAGGCACTCGACCGTCTCTGTGTGTGCTTGTGGGGCGTGTATGCGTGCGTGTGCGGGTCTACATGTGTTCTTCTCGTCCCTTCCCCTGGGTGTGGGTGTCGGCTTCTACTTCGACGTCGACGACGGGCATGATGGTGACTCTTCTTCTCCATCTTCCTGCCTCCTCATGGGCCACGAGTACGGCTCTCCTGTCTTCTAGGCCGCGGTGTCGCCTGTAGGCGTCGGTGTCTTCATCGTCGTCGGCAGGTCTTCGGTTGTTGTGCGCTATTTTAGATGTCGGCTTCGCCTCGGTTGAGATCTTCGGACGAGACGTCGAGGTGTCTCCGCATCCTCTTTGTCAGTTCAACGGTCCACTTCGCAGATACATGTCTTCGCATCACGCAGCATGAGCATGGATCACCGGGTGCCATAGATGTGTCGTCTGATAGAGAGACTCCAACGGATGCCATCATGCTTCGCCCGCCCATCGTCCATTGACTCCCCACAGCACCACAACCTGCGCGCCACCCCGCTCGCCCGCACAAAACCTCCATCCACGTGTGCACCAACCAACCAACGCCTCCCCATCTTCTCTTCGTCTGCTCTGCTCGTCGTTCCACAGGATTTCGAAGACCCTCGCGACGCTGATGACGCCATTCGCTCGATGGACGGACGTGACTTCCTCGGTGGACGGTACGCCAGCCATCGTCGTTGCTCACTTGTGTGGATGCCATGGCTCTGACTGATATCGACCGACTGTGTTTGTTGTCTTCCTATTGTAGCATTCGCGTCGAACTCGCTCGCGGTGGCAGCCGTCGTGACGACGGAGGCCGTGGTCGTGATGGTGGCCGCGATGGCGGAAGCCGCGACCGTGATGGTGGCCGTGGCCGTGGCGACCGCGGCTTCGAGCGCAACGGTGCGTCATTGGGCTGTGCTCATAACCTGCCTATTGTACTGCTATGTCAACAACTTACTGGTGTCTTTTGTGTGGCAATGCAGGACGCAACCCTCCACAGCGCACGGACTACCGTGTGCGCGTGTCGGACCTCCCGCGCGGCACCGACTGGCGCAACATCAAGGACTTTCTCCGCACGGGCGGCGAAGTGACCTACTGCAACATTGAGACCGACGGCACTGCGTACGTGACTGTGGTTTTTCATGGCGCTGTCGATGAGTCTTCTGGGGTTTCTAACTGTATTTGTATCGCTCTTCTCTCACGCACAGCATCGCTGAGTTCCAGTCTAAGGACGACATGGACAACGCGATCAAGAAGCTGGACGACACGGAGTTCCGTGGCAACTACGTGCGCATCACGCCGGAGGCCGTGGACTCGGGCGACCGCCGCTCGCGCTCCCGTTCGCCAGCGCGTGGCCGCTCGCCTCGTCGCTCGCGCTCGCGCTCCCCTGCGCAGCGCAAGGACTCCCCACGCCGCTCCCGCTCGCGATCGGCGTCCCCAGCTGCTGCGCACTCGCCACCGCCACGCAAGAACTCGGTGTAAGCAAGGAAGCAAACGAACGAAGGTTTGAAGGAAACAGTCACTAGCAGACAGATAGCCGCGCTTCTGCTTGTCTGCTGCTGTGGTGACTCTGCGCGTGCACGCTCTCTGGTCTGAAGCGACGTAGCTCAAGACTAAGAGAGTGAGAGATGAGGGAATGGATAACACAGTATTTTGCTTTTGCTATTGAAGTCTGTGTCTCGCTTTGATCTCGAGTGTTTGTCCGTCTGTGTGGGTTGGGCTTCGTTCTCACGTATGAAGTGCGCATCTGTCTGTCTCTGTTGGTTAAGATCCGTGGGTCCATGTCGCTTGTCAACGTGGCTTGGGAAACCATTTCGTCCACGTACTTTTTCTTGCGCTGTGCTTGATTGAGTTGTTTCAAGCACGGCCATCAACTTTTGGAGTCGTCGGATGAGAGGAGAATCGATCTTCTTGGCAGCTCTCGACCGCCGACGCATGGGTCGTGTGCACAGCCATGGAGATCCTCAAGAGATGGCTACAGTATTGTGCAGATCGAAAAGAAACCATCCGACGTCGATGCCCACAGACACAAACAAGGCCATTGCTTCCACAGCTTAGAAAAAGCATTGCAGAGCGCCATGGCCATAGCATGCAACGAGAAGAATGGAAACACTGGAAAAGCAACCGAAACGGATTCAATCGACTTGATAAAAATCTGCAGAGCGTGGCATTCGAGAGGCTCTCTCGTGCACGAGAATGAGCCTTTTGTTATACGAGCGCCGCGCCTAGCGGAGTTTAAGAGCAGAATCGAAAGAAGCGTAGAAGACCGTTGTCTGAAGATGCCGCTACAGGAGCCTCACTCCTTAAATGTCCTTGCGCTGAAGTCCTGGAGAATGGGAAAAATGGACACCAAGACAGAGAGCCATGAACAATATTAGCAACCAGCACAACACACACGCCAATGGGAGGTTTGACAAAAAAGACGTACCAGGTGGGAGGGATTGAGTAAGCTTGTCAGCCTTCTCGGCGTCAGTCACCACAAGGGTGTACAGGTACTTCGAGCAGCGAATTTTGAACTTGACGACCTTGTCCGACTTCTTAATCTTCACCGAGCGAGCATCTTTTCGGCGAGCCTTCTGGAGGAAGTCGCGGATGTCAGTGATTTGCTTAGGCTGCACAAGACAACAAGAAACAAAGAGCGATGACCACATTGTTAATGAGCTGTTGTCCCTTGGCTTGCCATCATCATAAGACCCATGCTGCTTGCTCTGTGTGCTGCCATGCACGCCACGCTGCGTTGCTGCCATCAACACACACACACACACCACTCTGGACCCTGTCTGGATGGATGCACGAATCGGGATCAACCGATGTCACTGTGTCGGCTGTGCTGTTTCGCTCGACTGGCCACCTGCCGCACTTGTCTTCGGAGGTCGTTGAATGTATCTGTTTGCCGCCTGTCGTTCTGTGAGGCATTCCGTCCGCTCCTTCATGCCTCTCATATGCTGTAGATCTCGTGTTTCGTGGTAGCTGCACTGATCGTCACGCACGCGCTCTCGCATCCGTCTGGCAGTTGAGTCGTTCACATGTACTCATCCTGAATGCGCTTCGCTGCATGGGTACGCAGCCACTGATCTGGTCGCATGCATGCTACTGCTCTCTATTGCATTTCGCTATTGAGATGAATGATGCCGGCACTCGATCTTTCTGTCGTTGCTCCACTTTCGCCACGCCACTCGAGCAGCAGACAGGATTCCAGGGTTGTGTGTGGGTGTATGTGTCGACCATGCCCGTGTTCCAGCAGCAGCAGCAGCACACACACCGAGCGCGCGCATTTCGCGTCATTCAAGTGAAAAAGCCCTCCGTACCATTTTGCGCGTTGGTCTTCTAAACTTAACTAACCCGGCCTTGCGCTTTTTGGGCTCGAAAATGGCTCGCTTGACTGGTGGGGACGGAAGCCGCGATACAAAACGCCAGTCACGCGAACGCGCGCGCGCTTTGGTTGGTTCACAATCCGCATCCGTGGTGGCCGAGGATTTTACGGCGCACTCGCGTAATTACTCAGTTTTTTGGACAAGAAACAAAGTCGTTTTCGACAACCGACGTAAATACTCCTATGTATTTGACAGTCAAACAAATATATTCGACATGCAGTTAATGTTGTCGAAAACACATTTGCTTATTTTGGGTTCTCATGTAGTTTCATAAATACCATGAACGCATAATTTGTTCATGATAAATCGCTAATCACATTAGAAACGCACTTCGTTCCCGCCACCATCACAAAACGCCATCATCGCGACTGCTCTATTCTGAGCATCAGAGCTGTCCACGAAGAACCTCGCCGCGTACTTGCTAGCGCAAGTGCTTGGGTATCTTTCTCTCTCCATCTATCTCTATCTATACGTGTGTCGCCACACCAGAATTCCATACACGATGGCGTCACTGGCGGGCGCGAAGAGCCAGGAGTGCCACATCTGCCTCGAAGAGCTCCGGCAGGACCTCGTCGCGTGCCCATGCGGCCACGTCTTCCACCACGCGTGCATCCTGCAAGCGCTGCAAGTGAACACGCAGTGCCCGATCTGCCGGCGGTTCGCGGCCGAGTCGCACCTCATCAACCTCTACTTCGACGTTCCCGGTGAAACGCCGAGCCCCAGCAGAGACCATCATCACCATCATGGCGTCGGTACCTCGCATTACGCGGCAAGAGACGGTAATGACGGCAACACAGAGAATGGGAATGCTGCTGAGCTGGCGCACATTGAGAAGCTGAACACGCGCGTGAGTGCGCTCGTTGAGAGACTGCAGTGGCAGAAGAAGCAGTACGACCTGCTCATCGTCGAGATGAAGCGCGTGCGGCACCAGAGCGAGCAGCTCGTGATGGACAAGCAGGCGCTCATGCAGCGCATCGCCGCGCTCGAGGCGAACAAGAGCGTGCTCACGAACAAAGTGGCCAAGTACCAGATGGAACTCAGTCGGCAGGCCGAGGCCACACGGCAGGTGAAGGTCAACCAGAGCATCATCAATTACCTTAACACGTGTGACGCCGAGGCGATGGAAGAGGAGATCCAGAACCCGCGAGAGCTTATCATGGCGCTCAAGAAAGCATGTACGTTGAGGCCCTGCGTGTATGAGAGCTCGCTGTATGACGCACTTGCTGATCTCCTATTCGACTGCTCGTTTCTTGACTGTGCAGGTAAATTCCGCCACGACCAGTACCAGAAGGTCGTGAAAGACAAGATGCGACTGAAAGCGATGCTGCAGAGCCATTCGCAGCAGCCGTCGGGCGATGGGAAGAGCAAGATGAAGAGCAGTTCGAATGGCAGCAGCAGCAATGGCTTTGACAGCAATAGCAATAGTAAGCGCCACTACGCGACGGAGTTCAGCAATGCGCCGCATCCACTGGAGCTCAAGAAGCGCAAGACCGACCCGACATCCAACCATTCGGGCAGCTCCATGTCCGCAGCGCAAGTGAACCCGTCGTCATCATCGTCCGCTGCAGCCTTCACTCCGCGAACCGAGTCCGCGGGATTCCGCGCGAACGCGTACTCGGACGTATCGGTGCGTCCCGTGACGACCGCGCGGCCGACGTTCACGCGCAGCAGCTACAATCCGAACCAGTACGGCGCTTACAACATGACGCCGGCGAACGAGCCGCCCGTGCAGAACTCAGGCCACGCTATCTGTCGGCGAGGCTACGACGAGACCGGCAAGCTCACTAACTTCTTTCTGCCGCAGAACCCGAAGCGAAATGGCGGTGCACCATCGTCCTCGGATTCCAGAGGAGCTCCTCAGCAGAAGACAATACCGAGCATGCAGCATCTGCTGCAGAGCACGCAGGCCAATGGCGGCGGTGGCTCGCTGCCGAACCAGCAGCGATCAACTGAGACCGCGGGGCAGAGGGGATACGCGCTCACGAGCTGGCTGCGGAAAGACTCGTGAGAGCGAGAGCGTGGTGGTGGTTCTTCTCGCTCGGGATTTTGCGTATAGGTGCTGCATTTTGTAACTTAACTTGTGGATTCGGATGTATGAGGATTGTCTGTGATAAAGAGCGAGAGAGATTGAATTGATGAGAATGTGGGTTCCTGATTTTATGTTCCTTGAGATTCATAACTCACCCTGGGCTCTTCTTGACTCCAGTGAACAGCTTCCGGTCGTTCTACTAAGGCTTGTGGATTTGCGAGCGCAGCTTTCGCAACAACGCATCTAGTCGAATCTGCCAGACAACGAAGAAGGGCTGTGAGCTGCCTGCCACGCACCACATTACGAACAGAAGTGAAAGTGGTGGGTGGCTACGCACCTGCTGCTCTTGCGCAAACTGTCTGAAGCGAGGATCATCGACGGGAAAGTTCGCATTTGACACCAGACGCTGTCCGATGACTTCGATCGAGAAGAACGTGCTTTCCCCAGGCACTTGTTCATTGTCGGCATCGCTCGTTGCGCCAGTCTCCTGGCTCACTTGGCTCACACTCGCCCTCCTCACTGTGTTGCTGCTACTGGGGGCCACCACTGGCGGCAATGGCGAGAGGAGGGCGCAGATGTGGTAGAAGGTGGTCGCGAGGTTCTTCAGATTCAACGCCGTCACTTTGCTCACATGTGCTGAGCCAATGCCCACCTGCGAGGGCTGGAGGAGGATGTGTGGGATCAGGATGCGCACGAAGAGGAAGTTTACGAGCACGACGTTAAACCTCGAGAACGCTAATGAGCTGCTCCTTGCAGTGCCATTCGGATCGTGCTCGTCACCGTGACCGCCTTCAAGCGATGGCTCGTCCAGGATCCGCCACGTTGCACCGAGGTCGTCGAACTCGAGAGCTCCTCTTTCTGCTGGAAACAGCTTGTACTGGGAGAACAGCACAAGGTCATCAGCATCAAAATGCTCTCTGGCAAACCAAACGACTTCGACTGATTCTGAGGCTCCAAACGTACACTCTTTGGGAAGTAGAGCCCATCGGACGTGAGGCGCTTCCAAAACTCCAGAAGGCCGCTGGGAATCTCATGTTTTTCGACTGCCTTGGTGAGCGCGTCGACGATTCCCTTCACGCGTACTTTGAGCTTCACAAACTTGCCTTCGTCTATGTCAGAGGCGCTGCTGCTGGTACTGCTGGTGGTGGTAGATTTATTTGATCGAAGCGCAAAGAGCGCGCCAAACTTGGTCGCAAAGCCCTTCGAGATCAACTTGGCGCTCAGATCGAGATCCAAAGCGGGGTCTTGAAGCACCGACAGCAACGGGTTCCGCACGATCTTCCCGAGCCAGACGCTTGTGGCGTCAAAGTACACATTCAGCATCGACTCAAAGTCCTGCAGTTAGACTCAGACAATGTCAGCACCCACACGCACACAACACTATTGTTGTACCCTCAAGCTGCAAGGACTCACTCGCAATGCTTTGTCCTTTTGCTCGAGCTTCTTGGCTCGCAAGAGCGTTCGAAGGTGAACTGTGAACATCACGGCATACGCTGCGGACCGGAAGACCTGGATTTGCCTCATGGGCGCGACGTCCTGGTCGCTGAACGAAGCAATTACGCCGCTTTCTCTCTCCGTCTCGATGCGCCAACGCGGTTTCCTCATGGCCGAACTGGTGTTCATGGACGTGCTGATCAATTTGGCGAGACGCTTGCGACTCTCGATTCTGTCACGCTCAGCGGTTTTGCTGGCTTTCGATGAAGCTGCCGTGGTATTGCTTGCCTGGTCACTTGATGAGGTGGTCGGCAGTAGCATTACGCCCTCTACGTCCGCAGAGTCCAGCTTTTCCAGCATCTGGAGACAAAGAAGGCGTTAGCTCAGAGCATTACCATGCGCATCAAGAGCCTTTGATAGGGCTGGCTCACCTGCTCATCCTCGTCGGTCCAGTCGATCTCCGGGAGGTTCAGACCCCACTTCGTAAACTCCTGTTGTTGCTTCACTGGGCTTGACGCTGATTTGCGTGCGTCGAAGTCGGGTTCCTTCTGGGACGACGAATCGACTTGTGGGTCATCGAATTTGACTGAAGCACCGCTTCGCGTGGGATGCCCTGGCGAATGCGGATCTGCGCTGCTTGAGTGCTTACTTTGCTCCGACGTTTTCATTGCTTCGTTTGCAATATCTCCGTTTCTACACGAACCATGAGCGCTGTTGATGCTGAGCCATGCACTTCCAGACGAAACTCATGCAGCAGATATAAAGTCGAACAAACGAACCTGGGGTCTCGCTGAGCCAGCACCATCGTCTTGAGATCTTCGTTCTGCTGGATCAGCTTCGCGAGCATGCCTTGCAAAGATTGCAACTCAACGCGTGCCGGACTTTTCATAGTAGATTCATTCCACGACGCCGATTGCTTCGATTCAAGTTGCGCCGCTGTTGTCCTGATTGCGCTCTCGTGACCAGCAGCAGCACCGAAGGCTTCGTCAGGTGAGAAGTCTTTGGTGCATAGCTCCATCTTGACAGTTTGGTGAGCCAGAGTTCAATAAATAATGAAGAGAAGAAGAACCCATCAGGCTTCAAGAAGTGTAAACTGCACTAATACAAGTTGCGAATGCATCCTGGCGAACCTCATGCTTAGCGACTTGCTGCTCAAGCTGCTGGAGCTGAGATCTACAAAGTGGGGATGCGACATACGACCACACACGAACACATACGTTAGTATCACACACAATGGCTGAACTTACCATGAAGCGATCGATACGTACTTGATGTGGATGCGCCTCTCCCTGCGCGCTTTCTCGTGCCTCTGGCGCTGGAATCTGAGCAGTTCGTCTTCCAATTGCTGCCGGCGCTGGAGCAAGAGCGCTGCTGCCTGTGTACCTTCAGCATATCTACCTGGGATGCCGAACTGCGAGCTGTTCATCCGAATCACTTCATCACACTTGGCTCTGCCCAGCGCTTGATTCGACGAGTCGATGCCAGTATTAATACGACATACCTGTCGTTTCAGCTTTGTTCGTTCCTTGGACGTCAGCTTGCCAATCGAATGGTCACTTTTTGCGAATGGATCAAGATGAATGAATGGGTCAGTTGCAAACAAGTTAGCGATCTCTTTCACACACTCGTCAGCTTCGGATGTGCTACAAAGTTCTCAGCCCTCGACTTCAACGACGCCTTCTTCAGTCTTTGCTTGCTGTTCAACGGCATCGCTTTCATCACCACTAGTGTCATCTGGACTCAAGTCCGAAGATGTGCCTTCCTCGTCAGGTTGGTCTTGGTTCTCAGACTCCTCCTCCACCGCTTTCTCGGCGTCCTCGTCACTCGAGCGCTGCTTCTCGGTGATCGCCTCCTGTAGTTCAAGCTGCAGCCGCTCCAGCGTGCTAAGGAGCTCGAGCGAGCGCTCGAGAACCACGTGCGACGAGTGGAGGATCGATTTCGACGAACTGAGCGTCAAGTTCGTCAATGCAGAAGTTTCTTTAGATGACAGTCCCGACGCCAGCTTCTGAGCTTGACGGACCTGGAATACGAAAGCAGAAGACGGGGGTCAGCTCAGCACTTTAATCTCTACCAAGTTGCTGTAATGCGGCATTCCTTACCTGAGTCATGACAGCGCGCACTTTGCCAGATATAGTGTTGTACTTGCACGCCATCTGACCGCAAACCTGTGGCAGCGTCTCCTGTGCACTGGTGATGTCGAGCACGCCGGGCGTGTGGATGCCCTCTTGAGGCTTGATGTCCGTCGACGGCACGTATGTGAACAGCTTCGCACTATAGCTGCACTGGTCGATCTGCTTGAAACCGTAGAAGCGCGGCTTGGTGTCCTTGTTCTTCGTCGGTACGATCTCTAGCAGGAAGCCCATGCGATCGCCAGTCCCGACGCACTCGTCGCCGTCGTCAAAGAGCATCTGCTTGTAGCGCATCGTGATCGGGTCCACCTGCCAGCCGCGGAAAATGCTACAGACGACGTGAAAAGAGAGCGTTACGATCACTCTGATACTGCAACGCTGAGCACGTAAGCTATCGCAAAAAGACATGAGACGTACCCCAGGATCTTCCGCGTCTCAGGCTCGGCGTTCTCATTCTCCTCGCTTCCTTCGGCGAGTTCGGGCTTCTTCACCACATACGTGACGTTCTTCAAGTGGCACATGTCCAGCAGCGCTCTACAGCCATACACACAATCACACGGTTAATAACGACGCCATATCCACACTGAGCGCACGGAGGCATAAATAAATATGGGGATCAGCAAACACTCACGCTTCCGTGTTGATAGTCACCGGGTTCTCCTTCAGACAGTCGAGCGAGTCAAGCGACGAGACGAATGGACCTAGCACATGCACGCACCACATATCATCACATCCACACCAATAAGCACCACGATGCACAGAAGAGCTCTGACAGACGTGCTCAGCACGCGTCGACTGCGGTGAAACAGACCTTGATAGTAGACCATCGGCGCACGGAACGGCACAGGCCCGACTGGCGCCACAGTCTCCTCGGGCGCCGTGCGCGGCACGATCCGGATCGTCACCTTCGGGGCCGCGGCGCAGAAGGAGCTGCCGGAAATTAACAGCAGCGCAGCGTACGCCAGCGCCGTCGTCCGCATCGTCATCGTCGTCGTCACGCTCTCAATGTTGCTCCGTCTTCTGGAAATGCTCGTCGGCAACAGCTGGCGAGTGTTTTGACACTCGATCTGAAATTTACATTTAGCTAAAGTAAATTTCACCTTTTTGAGAGCATCTACATTTAGTCCCTGATGATATAGTCTGTATTCGCAAATAGTCTGTACACTATCCAGACTAATAGATTTGCATCAGCCAAATGTTCAGAATACTCTGGGCAAGCACGTATCTGCAGGCATCTGTTGCGCGTAGCTTCATCGGCTTAGCAGTGATGCGACTAAAAGAAGAGCTCTCATGCAATCCCACATCTCATGCGAGCTGATTCCACCGTTACCACTTCTGAAGAAGCTGACAACAATGCCATGTTCACCTAGAGAAACTGACAACAGTGTCACTTATTTTCAAAAACTATATTGCATGTTGGCGCAGTGAAACAAGAGATCTCAATGCACTACTAATAGTAAACTGGTCACCTATACGCTGGGGTTCGCGGTGGTTTCATGTTTGGCTTCCAATCCTATCGTTCCTTGCCATCGCTGGCAGCCAAGAGGCACTCATCAGTTTTGATCCTTCCAAGTTCAGAGCGCTTACATTCCCAACAACGAACACGCGCAGCGGTTGTCTCGAAGGCACGATAGGCGTCTATCATTGCTGCGATCGATGTGGGCGACGAAACCACGTCTTCTGAGGTGACCCTGTCGGTGAAGGGCAAGGATACTTGGTTCGCTGCCATCAGTGCGCCTCGTCTCCAGCAGTCCTGTTTCCAGCCGCCTCGCTCCCAGCCGTCTAACCTCCAGCATTGCACTGTCGTTCCTGCGTCACCGATCGTGGCAGCGCTCAAGCGCACGCCAGCTCAGATGACTGTTTCGCCACCCACTGAGAGTAGTGAAAATCTCATCGATACTGACGGAGCACAACCAGCGTCCGCTTCAAAGGTTCGCAGGGCCGCTCAAGTCGTACCCACGCGCAGCGATCGCGTTCGAATTGTCGCATGGGTGGTCGAGCAAGAGGTGATTGGTGAAACAAAGTTGATGTCCAAAGCCGTTGCCGCATTTCCTGACGTGTTTTGGGCAATTACAAGGCCAACATTGAAAAGACCAGTGACTAGTGGAAGAAAAGACATCCCCACTTACTCGAGCAACTCGATCACGCGACGTCAAAGTGGAACTGTCAAGCGCGTCCAGCTGAAAGCAAGTGAAAGCTGTGGTCGCACACGAGCTCCTTGGGTTCTTGGACTGCACGGTGAGCTAATCGAGGAACTCCTCCGTCTCTGCAGCATGAACATCAAAGTCTCAATCTCTCCTCTCGTTGAAGTCGGGAAGTATCTTTTAACTGCGGATGGAGAGGGGTTTGGCGCGGATACTCTCGAAGCTAGTCAGTCCCTTATTGAACATATTAATGCACACTGGACCCAGACATTTTGTGAACAATAAGACGTCGACTCAAGGAAGCTATCCGATAAACTAGCCGTCAGCGTCGAGAAACAATCCAGCATCGAACGCGCTGTCGCTTATCATCTTGACAAAGTAAAGCGAGACTTTGACTCCGGTGTCCTTGATAACGATATCGTCCTCAAGATGGACGGAGTGCATTTCGTCATCAACATGGACGACGGAAAGGTGCTCGAGGTGAAAGGCGCGACCTCCGTAAAGTACCATGGTGTGATCTCTCGAGGAAAGAGAATGGTCCTGGTGTCGATACTCACAGGCGGGTCAAGGGTGAGCATCGAAGTCCCAATGCTCATCTTCCAAAACACAAACCGCAGCTACCCGATTGCTGGTTTGTCAGACAAGGTGCCTGGTGTGGCGTACCGTACAGGATCAAGGGGCTGGATGGATCGTCGAGTTTTCGGCGAGTGGCTTCGCAAAGACAGATGCTCCAATGCGACGCTCACGACAGACGCCAAGTTCTGTTCATGGATAACGCAGCAGGACACAAGTCAATCGACGGAGCGGAGACCACTCTCGAGTACAAGCGAATCAACATCCGCTTTTTGCCGCTGAATAGCACCGACTTGTGTCAGCCAGCAGATGCCAACGTGATCCAGCAGCTAAAGAAAGTTTGGAGAGCTGAATGGGAGAAGGAGAAACTAAGTTTGGCAATCAGGCAGCAGTCCTCAAGCATTCCAAACAAGAAGGGCAAATGATTTGGCAAGCTGAAGCAACTCGGCAAGCTCTACTACCTCCGTTTGGCTGCAAGATGCTGCTGCATTGTGAGCGACATGCGAGATGGCAGCAATGTCAGCATCGTGCGCAAGTCGATGATTTGCTGTGGTCTGGGAAGAAACCTTAGCGGTGTGTGGGAGGAGACTCAATTGTTTCCTCATTTGCAAGAGATCATCGAGAAGCACTGCGTGTATTTCGATAGTAAAGAGCCGATCGATTTTTGCGAGGCTCTTGTGTGACCTGCACACACGACTCTAATACATTACGATGCATGAAGTTGATCAGGTCTGCTTTTGTTCATCGAGGCTAATAACGAAGCCGATAAATAGTCTGATTCAGAGTACAGAGTTTCCTTGGCTAACGAAGAGCACATTTTGCATTGATTTTTGAAGGATATCATTTCCATCAAATATATATTTGCGCAAGTGATGTGACACAAAAACAGATTATCATACTCATACAGAAAACAAAATAGCCAGGAATGCAAAAACGCATTTAATCAAGGCGCACATTCGCGATGCCGTTGATCAGCCCATAGATGTCCTCAGGCAAGATACCTGTGTGCATCCAGCAGGTTGCAATCGTGGACTGAGTCACTGATTCCCATGCGTCCTGGCACCACCGCATTGCCTTCAAAACATCAGCGTTGTAGAGCTCTGCAGTGCGGCTTCCTTCTCCTGTTGCGCTCACGATCTCGTCCGCTGTCTCTACCGCATGGTGCCCTTGCCTGCGCCGGAACCACGCCTTCAGCGCAGCGATCACGCCCGCATCCATTGGCTGCAACACTGACGTGGTGTTGGGCGGCAGCATTTGGATCTCGATGTTGCTGAGCGGCTC